>JAAALK010001410.1:189932-291827 GCA_019279435.1 Zizania palustris | reverse complement strand
TTAATAAAATATATTACAACACGAGTGTTGAGTGAATAAAATACATGATAAATCATTTATATTAAAAATGATATAGGGCATGAGTGTGAAAGTTAATAAGGGACTAACATAAAGCATCTAGGTCAAATTATCCATCTTAGGCAATAAAATAAGTAACAATTTCCCCTTAATGACGGCACCTTCTTTTTGAACCCCTCAACTTCAGGATGGCCAATGACCAAGGATCAGAAGACCCACGCGACGGAAACACCTCAGGCAACCTGCCTCAGTGGGGTGAAACTGGACGTCAGCAGACCCCTGTTGTCTATCATCCCACACTTGCGGAGATGATGACAAAATAGAACCAACTGATCGCCACACTGCTTGCCCAGATGCAACAACTACAAAAGCAAATGCAAGAGCAGCAGGCACAGTTGTTCCGTCTCCAACAACACCAACACGAGCTCTCCCTTCAGCTAATCTACGGGAACTTCGCCAACTTTCAGAGATTGGTGAACGAAGCAACTATACCAGAAACCGGAATAATTCCACCTCAAGCCTCAACCCCTGCCAAGCCACGAACCACCCTCGGAGGGCCAAGCACAGACATCCCACCCCAAACACCACCAGCCAGAAAGACACCAGCGCAAGCTACCGGATACAAGAGGGACAGGAACGGCAAGCCGATTGTGTGCTTCAACTGTCACCAAGAAGGCCACTATGCCTGCAAGTGCCCCTACCCCAAGCGGGTGCCACCCTCCATTCCAAAACCAGAGGAACATACCCTAGTTCACCACCAAGGGAACCCAGATACAACCCAAGGCACTCCCAATTTGATCTCAACCAACCCAGATCCGGAGATCGCTTTGCCTACTTCTGATGTAACTCCTTCTCCTAATCCGGAGTACCAATAGAACTCAGTCCCTTAGTTTTACCGAGGTTCGCTTCGAATCTCGAGGACGAGATTCTCTGTAAGGGGGATAGGATTGTAACAGCCCCAAAATTAAAAGGAAATAAAATAAAGGAAAAATAATATTAAATAAATTTCTGAATTTTGTTATTAAAGAAAATCCTAAAAGAGCCCTATTAAAGCCAAACAGAGACAAATATTCAAAATTTAGACTTGAAAATTTTATGGGATAAACTAGAGGCCAAGAAATATTTTGAGAATTTTTACAAAAATTTTAGAAACAGTGCTTCAAGCCTTCATCAAATAATTAATTTTCTGGAATTATTTTAATTGGAAAATAAATTTTAAATTCAATTGGGCCGCAACCCCGTTTTCCCCTCCGGCCTTTCGGCCCTGCCCATTCCGGCCGCGCCCACCGACAGGCGGGACCCACCTGTCGGCGCGCGCCCCTCCCTCTCTCTCCCGCAACTCGCGGTCAGCCGGCCCACCCGTCAGCCTCCCGCTCTCGCCTTCCTCTCTCTGCCCCGGGACCCCACCTGTCGGCGCTTTTTTTTTTGTTCGGTCTATGACAGGTGGAGCTCACCTGTCATATCCATCTTCCTCGATGGAAAGGGGGATCCCCTTCCATGCCGGCGACCCCCCTTGCCCGATTCCGCCGCCTGCCGTCGGGATTCGCCCACCTGAGCACGGGATCGAGTTCCCCTCCCTCCGGCAGTCCCTTTCCATCCATTCCCACGCGTTTTTCCCCTTGGATGGCATGTAACCACGAGAATGGAAACCTCACCGGCGATATGGAAAGCCCCTTCGGTTTCCTTCGGATTCCTTGCCTTTTCCTCGCCGGCGAGCCCCTATAAAGGACCCCCACCCTCGCCGCACACCGCCACAACGCCAGAGCACAAGCCTTCGCCTACCCGCGCGCCGCCACCGTTATTCGGGTATTTTCCCCTGCTTCGGCTCCGGCAGCCCTTCGCCGGCGCCACAGGCCCCCACCACCCTCGCCGTCGCCTCCGCTGGGACCGCCGTCGCACCCTCTGCCTCGGCCCACCCCCGGTGGACCGGATCGCCGTCAGATCGCCGCGTCGCCTTCAACCCGAGGCCTCTCCACCGCCACTGCTCGCCGCCGGTGCCACCCTCTCACCGCCGACCCCTATTTCGGGTATGATCGGACTCCCCATCCTATTCTCTATCCATTTTAGCAGTCGGATAGTGCTTAGGGCCCTCACCGTCGTCGCCACGCTCGCTCCCGTGCGCCACCGTCGCCGGAGAAGAAGGGTGCGTACCCCCCTTCGCTGCGTGCCGTGCCGGACGAAGCCGTAGCCGCTTGATCTGCAGCGAACGGCCAGGATTAGATCCTGAGATCAAGCGTCCAGATGCGATTGACCGCGGTAACCGGTATCGACGCATCATGGCCGTCGATCGCCACTTAAGCGCCCCGCCCAGCCACTGACCGATGGATCTGGATCCAACGGACCAGATCCGATCGGCTCACACGCATAGTGCGCGGGTCCATGGTGGACTTGGCTCACCGTGGACCCCGCAGGTTTTCTGGTTTAAAAATAATTCAGAAAATAGTTTAAACTTTAAAATTCATATATTGCTCAAATTAACTCCAAATTTCACCATTTAATTCTGGAAAATTGTCTTTCTATCCTCTACACTTTTATGCAATAAAAACAATATGTTTATTTGGCACATAATAATCTTATTAAATAATAAAGAAAAGACCCCTTTAGGATTTAATTAATATCCCATTAAATAATACAGAAAAACTCTTAGAAATTTATATAATAATTTTAGATGATCTATTGACTCCAGTACACTGTTTATAAGCCAATAAGATATGATAATTCATTTTGCTCATTTTAATCTACTAAACCACATTTCCAAGGCCCTTTAAAATAAATGATTAACTCATATAATAAAAAATGCAACACTTAACAAAAATATCATAATAAACTCAGAGAACTTAATTCCACTGTTAGTAATACAACAAAATAGAATATTCACTTTGTCCACTTTATTCCATTTAATGATATTGCAAAAGCCCTTTTAGGATATTTAATTAATTCATGTAGTAAAGATCCATGCTTTATGAAATTATCTTGAAGCTATATAATCAACCTCAGAAGACTTAATAATTTAAAGTCACTATTGTTGATACCATAAAAACATCAAGGCTAATTTATACCTTTTAGCTCATCTCTAAAAAGGGAAAATAAAAACCCCTAGGAAAAATAAATTACATCGAGTCATAAATTCAGAGATCTCATTAGGAATCAATCTTAAATATTTAAGTAACAATTCCCTAGAATTTAAGACTCTGTCTCCTTTACTTAATCCAACAACAACTTGTATGCTTGTATGCTTGATTTTGGATTGTTTATTGAATGTTGTGTTACTTTTCCGTATCGAGAAGACTACGACATCGTCGAAGATCCGGAGTTCTATCCCGAGGTTCCTCCTTCACCCCTTTGCTGATCAAGGCAAGTCATCGACCACCTCTGTGGAAACAGTTGATCATATTGAGCCCATGTTTTTATAAATTATCGCTATAACTCATAGGTTAATATTGCATTAGTCAAGTATCAAACCCTACACTTATATTTATTAGATCCCCGTCCTTGTGTGCAAACCCAAGCCATGCTTATTGAGCCTTAACTCCTTGTCACTCTACAAATATTATATTAGCTAGTGCCCAAAGTACCGGCACAACCGCTATAGGATATAAAGAATGAGTCGTAGATAGCTGGATTCTGATATATGAAATTCCCGTTATTCTCGTCTCTGGATTCTGTTTGAGTTGGCTAAGTTATAAGTATGGTGGGTTCCGGGTGCAAGCTCGGAAACTGGTTGGTCGCACCCGGGGCACTATAAGGACCGGTCTGCGGGATCTGTTGCAAAGCACTTCCGTACCAACCACAAGTCTAATGGGTAAGTCCTAACTGGAAGTGTGGAACACTCCGTCTCACGGCACCATAGTGGAGGGGGCAAGGGGCTAGCCCTCAGGGCGCCTTGTACCGACGATGGATCAAGGGGGGGTATTGTGGAAACTCGACATGGCGAGACACGGTACGAAACCTATAAGAGGGTGCTGTTGAGTCGGGGGAGACCATATGGAAGGTTTTGGCACGAGTTCCCGTGAAATGGGTCATCCCGTTACACTTTGGTGTAAGTGATGAGTGCGTGCCTTGTGGTACAGTGGTACATATCTGATCAGAGTAATTTAAATCTTTTCGAAAAGCCGAGCCCACGGTCAAGGGCGGGTTGTGTGACTACTCGCAGTTAGTTTACCATTGGTTGAAAGATTGAGTTATTCATGGCATGTAAGGACTGTTGTGCGAGGAGGTAAAACGTACTCCTCGAGTTAGAAGATGATGATGCATTCACATGTTTACATTTCCGTACTAATAAATTGCTCACATATAATGCTTTACAAATATGCTGCTTCCGCAAAACTAGCCACTATCTCCCTTGTTATTATCTTGCATTATATTTGCATTCGGTGGCTTGCTGAGTACATCTGTACTCACCCCGTTGACTTACACCATCAGAGCCTGTCCACTACGAGGAGGATGAAGGTCTGGAGTAGCGACCCAGTCAAGGCGAGACTGGAAGGAGACGTTCATCTATGACCCTTATTTTATTAGTTTCTCTTCATCTTTATTCACTTTTGTATTAATGCGGTCTACGAGCCGTGAATGATTGCCCGTACTGTACGTGGTCGCTTGATGAACGTCTTGTTTTATTGATTTTCTATGGAATTTCAATAAAGTCCTGATTTATTAATCGGGGCGTGACAATGTGAGAAGTGTCGCCACACTCAAAACAACCACTAAAACCACTTCTCCTCTGATCCCGTCTCTCATGATGAAAACGGGTGAACCTTCTGGCAATGAGAGCAAGCTCATCATCATCCAGAGTGTCCACCTGCTCCTTTGTGACGGAGACCAAGGAAGACAAAGCAAAACCATCTGCAAGAACACAAGTGCCAGAAGTGCTTGGTTCTGCAGTGGTGCCACGGCTAATGCTAGAAACCAATGCCAATGGCTGTGGCAAAGAGCTTCTGTGCACAGCAAGAGATGCCTTGGCAATCTCTGTGGACTTAAGCTTGCTAAAGAGCTCATCACAGGTCAATGTGTCATAACCTGTGGACTCCTCAATGCTGGATATCTTTACTTCCCATATGTTACGGTCAAGAGCATAGAGAAGCTTGATAGCCCTATCATGATCATTGTACGCAAGCGTCCCGTTGGACCGCAAGTTACTCACTATAGCATCAAAGCGCGAAAACATGGAGTCTATAGATTCACCAGGTGCCTGCACAAATAGCTGATACTATTGATTGTATGTGCTTTGGTGCCTTGCCTTGATCTGTGTAGAGCCCTCATGAAAAATAGTGAGTGTTGTCCAAATCTCCCTAGCAGTCCTAAGGTGCTGCACCCTATCAAACTCACTCCGGCTCAAACCAATGAACAGTATGTTTCTTGCCTTGGAATTGGCATTATACTGATCTTTTTCTATTTGAGTGGTGCGAGTATCAGGGCTGGAGTATTGTGAGTCCACAATCTCCCAAATTGCATTTTCTTGGCTTAACAAGTAAGCCTCCATGCGCACCTTCCAGTATGCAAAGTCAGTCCCATCGAACAGAGGAATTTTACTAGCTCTGTCCATGTCGCCAATAGATCACAAACCGGTTAAGGTCAACTGGTGATCTTAACCCGCTCTGATACCAATTGTTGGACTGGAAAGGCGACCAGAGAGGGGTGAATGGGAGCTTTTAAAAACTTGGGCTAAAAACAGCCTTCGGTTTTAATCCTGTCTACTGCGGAACAGGCTTCGAACACCAACCTTCGAAGGTCTGGTTCGGAGGTACTTGACAGCTCCGAACACAGGCTTCGCAAGGAGTACAAGTTCGAAGCCAAGTAGACTTCGCTCCACCCACAACCCGAAAACAGCTCTGCTAAGTCAGTGCAGGCTCCGCACATAGGGTGCTTCGAGCAGGCTTCGCACTTCACCCTTCGCAAGAGTGGACTACCCTCCGTGGACTTCGACCTAAAACTTAGCGACGACAACTGGTGCTGGGCTTCGTTCTGCGAAGGTCTAAACGCACACTATACGGACACCGCTAAGGTCTTCGACACGAGAATCTAAACGGGCTTCGATCAGGGCTTCGCTAGTAAGCAGCGAGGTCTAGCCTCCTGTTACACAGAGCGAACGCGCACTGAAAAACACACTTCGCACACAACACACTTCGTCAATAGAGGCTATGATGCACTGTCACAAGTCACTCAAGGTGACACACGAATGGATGAAGTATGCAGCGAGGTATGTAAAACAAGCTCAAGCAAAAAGACAACTCAGAAGCAGGGCTTCGCCGCTTGAACAAGGAACACAGTAAAATTGATCTCACTAGATGAATACAGAGTGGAGGCTAGTACAGGAGCTCAACAGTAAATGCTCAAAGTGTGTTAAATGTTACCTACCCAGCCCCCATATTTATAGCCCACAATTCACCCAAGTGAATTGACTACTTTACCCCTAGGGTTTACACCAGTTTTGTCTCTACAGAACAGAGGGGTACAAAAGGTAGTCTAACTTTATTTGGAGGCTTCTCTGTCAGCTTTGCAGAGGGGACAGCGTCAGCTTTTTGCAGAGCAGACAGTGTCAGCCTTTGCAGTCTTTGACCTTTCTGAAGCCCCCCTTCGCACGCGAGGGGTGTGGTAGCTTCGGCGAGAAGCCTTGAGCCTGATGGCCTTTGCTTCGCCGAAGATAGCCTCCGATACAGTGACGGTTTTGAGCCGAAGCCGTCAAAGCCCTAGGGCCTTCGCACCACCACCTCCGAAGTGGACCACCACGGCTTCGCAGCTACTTCCAGCTCGAACTCCGTCAGTCCGTGTACCGAAGCCATGCATGGCCGAAGTACCACAAGTCAACCTCGCTCCGGAGCTAGCCTCGCCCCGAAGCCTTCCTCACTCCGAAGCCCCACCTTCGGAGTACCACCCTTCGAAGTCCCTCCTTCGTCCAAGGCCTCCGCACGAAGCATTCCATGAGCACATCGTCACAGTGTCTCTCCCCGAGCACACTCCTTGACGAGCCTCACCCGGACCATGCCTTCGATGCACCTCGACTTCTGAGACCTTCGTCGGGCACCTTCGAATGTCTCCCTCCGGAGCACACTTCGAACGCCTTGCCTCCGCAGAGGACTTGATCCACCAAACTCCGAAGTCACTCCATTCGGAGTACCTTCGAAGTGCCTCACCTCCGAGGACTTTGTCTCGGAGTACCTTCACCCGGAGCCACGCTCCGCACTTACTGCCTTCTCCTGGCGCACCTCGACCCGAGAACCGACTCAGACTCCTTCGCAGCCACCGTGACGGATCTCCCCGCTCCCCTGGCATCAAGCCTCCCGCTTGACCCAGGTTCACCTGCTACGAACCGTCCGTCGCGTCCAAAGTCCCCTGCGCACCACAGACAAGTGTATCCAGTACTCCGGAGACCTCTCCGGGTTAGCAACCTTCGGCACACACTCCGGTGTACCGCCCAAAGTACCGAGACCTTCGGTACAGACCCAGTCAGCGTGTATTGTCGGACCCCTCTGACAGGCACACTCCGCTGCAACAGCTGCAGCAACCAAACCACCGAACCCTTCGGTGAAACCACCTCCGAACACCTTCGGAGGTTCAACCTCCGAACCCCCTTCGGAGGTACCCCTTCGAACCAGAGGTTAAAAGACTGTCAATCACTCATCACAAACACCGAAACCAACCCTTGGTTTCTCAACTTTTATGTAATAATATGGTCTGCGTACCATGAATGCTTGTCGTATGTATATTGTCGCATGATGAACCTCTTGTTATTATTGTTTTTCTATGAAAATTCAATAATGTTTCGATTTCGTTAAATCGGGACGCCATAGGGCATCATTGCGTCAGGGCACAAGCAAGCGGGGGCATAGGGGCGTCGGGGGAGCAAGCTGAGGTGGTACCTAGGAAGATGAGAAAGGGAGAGGGGGAGAGAGAAATAGGACTGTCGCATTAGATTTGGGGTTACGTAGACTGTTACTTTAGTCAAATCGTCGTCACAAACTATTTTAAGGGTTATTTGTCTGATATAAATAGTTTAATGGGTAAAAATGTTTTTGTAGTTTAGGAAATTATTAGTCTATAGGTATATACTTAGGGGTCTTCTAGACCTTTTCTTTTTGTATTATTAAGCTTTAGAGAAATGCCTTCCTGCAAATTCATATGTAATCCAACTAAATAACTTTACAATTTTTTCATATCTCATAGCCGAAACAATTTTTTATAATCTATTATTCAACGATTTTTTCCTTGTGGAAGTTGCAAATGGCGTTCCCGTAGAAATTGTGATGAAACGTGATTTTTATTTTTAGAGTGAGCTGAACTGATTCAGAGACGTTTTGTGAAATTGTGATGAAGCTCGAGAAATCCATAAATGACCAAGGTTATGATTCCATTCCAATTTGATTACAAGCTTTTTTGTCAAACTCTTTTTTAAGGTGTGGCATGAATATATATGAATATGCTGCCACATCCCACGGCTCTCACGGTTGAGCACATTACCAACCGGGCACGCAGGAGGATGTTTTTAGTCATTTATTAAGTTTATCAATGATGTGACAATTAAATTAAAGAAGATGAAAAATAACAAATGAAAAGAGATTAGATCCGAGGAGAGAGAGAAAGTAGAGTAGTATATAAATTTTTTATTGTAGATGCATACTAATAAATCAAGGGTGGAAATATAGTTTAAATATAATGTCTTGTCACCAAAAAAATTATGAGTTAAGACTTAAGACTGACCTAATATATTAAGAAGAACTGGTAAGAAACTGTGTTTATTGTAGTACATAGCCACTAGGTGTTATGATAAAAAATATAACAAGCTACCGAACACTTATTTAGAGGGTGTTTGGATTATGTGGCTAAATTTTAGCTTATGTCACATCAGATGTTTTGAAATCAATTTGAAGGACTAAATATGAACTAATTATAAAAATAATTGCATAATCGGAGGATAATTCGCGGGACGAATTTATTAAACCTAATTAATTTATAATTAGCAAATGTTTACTGTAGCATCGCATTGTCAAATCATGGTGTAATTAGGCTCATTAGATCTGTCTCACAAATAATCCTCCGATTATGAATGGGTTTTGTAAATAGTCTATATTTAATATTCTAAAATAATATTTAAACATTAGATGTGAGAGGGACTAAAATTTTAGCCCTTTATCCAAACACCCATTTAATTCGGTCAAATCTGTTTATAATGCACATACGGCAAGGTGTGGTAAGCAACACCCAAATATGAAAATAACGCAACAGCCTCTTTTCCCCTATCGTGTATCACAATGTAAGTACAAACATTGCCATTACAGTAAGAAGTTGGGACCATGAGATGTTGCAAATATAAGAGAATTCCACCATGGTTGGTTGGAAAAAATTTGACCTTTCCTTTTGGGGAGGGAAAAAAAGTAGAATACTTTTTGTTTGGCACTGATTCGGAAATACTGCTGATTCTCTCCATAAGTTCTGTAAGGCTATTTATAACTGGTTTCATGAGGTTTTTTATGGTATTAATTACCATGTCATGTCAGATTTTTTGCTAACATAACATTCAATTAATGAGGAAAGAGAAGAAAGTAATGTCATCACCATGACATGATGCTAACTCATTTCCAAGACGGATGAAACGAGATGAAACACCCACTAAGAACCAAATCGTTTCATCAGAGAGAGAGAATATTTTATGAAAGCTAGTTGCATTTAATTACACTAGTTAGTCTAGGAAATAGTGAAATAAAACTATCTACTGAGAGACATTATTTCATTCAATTGCAATGATGTGGACTTTTAAGAAATAATATTATTAAACCCACCACTAGCCTAAGTGATTAAGTTGTGAATTAAATTCCGTTCTGAAATTGCGTGGCCTCGATGACTAGATGGTAATTAGACTGTAATTTTAAGTGCAGTGATCTGAAATAACTACTCCATTTCTTTTTAAATGACATCATTTACTTTTATCATAACATTTAATCATTTATTTTATTTAAAAAATTATGCAAACATATATGCTTGAAATACATTAAATGATAAAATAAATTATAAAAATAAATGATATTTCAAATTTTTTAATAAAATCAATGGTCAAATAGTAAACGTCATCATTTAAATTTTAAAATAAAATAAATGAAGGTAGTATTATGCTAAAGTCCTTTTGGGTTGTAATATATATACGCAAACTTGTATTATATGTCATTCATTTTTAAATGACATCATTGATTTTTATTGTAACATTTGATCATTCGTCTTGTTTAAAAATTTTATGCAAATATGCAAAAATATAAGTTATGCTTTAAGTATATTCAATAATAAAATAAATTTTAACAAAATAAATGATATTTCATTTTTTTTTGAATAAAATGAATGGTCAAATGTTGAGATAAAAATCAACAATGACATCATTTAAATTTAAAAATAAATGAAGATATTATTATGCTAATGTTGGTTGTGATATATATATATATATATATGCTAACTTGTATTATATGATATGAAACTATATGGACATAAATAAAAAACAATATGAATTATAAATCATATTAATTGTGTTATATTAGGTGCTAGTATACTTTAATCATGTATAAATATTTCCTAAATTTACCCGAGTATTTTTAATCTTTATTATAGTGATTATTACGAGAAGAAAAAATCATTTGATTCTCTCCCACAATAAAAATAAAAAATAAATTATTTTTAAATTCTAGTACAAATCCTTTAGGTCCCATTTAGATCCTAGATATTGGAAGAATTGAAATCCATTTCAGATTATATAAAACATTGAATTGTGCGGAATTCAATTGAAATCTAATATTTTTGTTTGTACATTTCATAGAATTAAAATATAATAACTAATTGAGAAACCAAGGTGTTGGTTTCAGTGTTTGTGATGAGTGATTGACAGGCTTTTTACCCTCTGGTTCGAAGGGTACCTCCGAAGGGTGTTTGGAGGTTGTACCTCCGAAGGTGTTCGGAGGTTGTACCTCCGGAGGGGTTTCGGAGGTTGTACCTCCGAAGGGTGTTCGGAGGTGGTTTCACCGAAGTATGTTCGGTGGTTTGGTTGCTGCAGCTGTGCAGCGGAGTGTGCTTGTTGGAGGGGTCCGACAGTACACGATTACTAGGTGTGTACCGAAGGGTTCGGTATTTTGGGTGGTACACCGGAGTGTGTGCCGGAGGTTGCTTACCCGGAGAGGTCTCCGGAGTACTGGATACACTTGTCTGTTTGTTTGTGGTGCGCAGGGACTTCGGAGGCGACGGACAAGTTTCGCAGTAGGTGAACCTGGGTCAAGCGGGAGGCTTAATTCCAGGGGAGCGGGGAGCTCCGTCACGGTGGCTGCGAGGGTGGTCCGGGTCGGTCCTCGGGTCGAGGCGTGCCAGGTGAAGGCAGAAAGTGCGGAGCGTGGCTCCGGCTGAAGGTGCTCCGAGACAAAGTCCTCGGAGGTGAGGCACTTCGAAGGTACTCCGGATGGAGTGACTTCGGAGTTGGATGGAACAAGTCCTCTGAGAAGGCAAAGTGTTCAAAGTGTGCTCCGGAGGGAGACACTCGAAGGTTGCCTGACGAAGGTCTCAGAAGTCGAGGCGCATCGAAGGCATGGTCCGGGTGAGGCTCGTCGAGGAGTGTGCTCGGGGAGAGACACTACGACGAAGGGCTCATGGAATGCTTCATGCGGAGGCCTTGGACGAAGGAGGGACTTCGAAGGGTGGTACTCCAAAGGTGGGGCTTCAGAGTGAGGAAGGCTTCGGAGCGAGGCTAGCTCCAGAGCAAGGTTGACTTGAGGTGCTTCGGCCTACATGGCTTCGGTACACGGACTGACGGAGTTCGAGCTGGGTGAAGCTGCGAAGCCGTGGTGGTCCACTCCGGAGGTGTTGGTGCGAAGGCCCAAGGGCTTTGACGGCTTCGGCTCAAAACCGTCACTGTATCGGAGGCAATCTTCGGCGAAGCGAAGGCCACCAGGCTCAAGGCTTCTCGCCGAAGCTACCGCACCCTCGCGTGCGAAGGGAGGCTCCAGAAGGTCAAAGACTGCAAAGGCTGACAATGTCTGTTCTGTAAAAAGCTGACGCTGTCCCCTCTGCAAAGCTGACAGAGAAGCCTTTAGAATAAAGATGGACTACCTTTTGTACCCCTCTGTTCTGTAGAGACAAAACTGGTGTAAACCCTAGGGGTAGTGTAGTCATTTCCTTTGGGTGAACTGTGGGCTATAAATATGGGGGCTCGGTAGGTAACATTTAACACTTTGAGCATTTACTGTTGAGCTCCTGTAGCCACATACCTCGCTGTATTCATCCAGAGTTCAATTCTATTTGTGTTCCTTGTTCAAGCGGCGAAGCCCTGCTTCTTTGTGCTTTTTGCTTGAGCTCGCGTTACATACCTCGCTAGTTGTAGTGCACCGAAGCCTGTCTAGGCGATGGTTGTCTTTGTGCGAAGTGTGTTTTTCAGCGTGCTGTCGCTCTGTGTAACTTGAGGCCAGACCTCACAGATTACTAGCGAAGCCCTGATCGAGGCCCGTTTTACTTCTTGTGTCGAAGCCCTTAGCGAAGTCTGTTTGTGTGCGTGTAGACCTTCGTGTACGAAGCACAGCACCTGTTGCTGCTGCCAAGTACTTGGTTGAAGTCCTCAGAGGGCTGTCCACTCTTGCGAAGGGTGAAGTGCGAAGCCTGCTCGAAGCATCCTGTGTGCAGAGCCTGCACTGACTTGGCAGAGTAGATTTTCGAGGGTAGTGAGTGGAGCGAAGTCTTCTTGGCTTCGAACTTTTGCTCCTGCGAAGCCTGTGTTCGGAGCTGTCGAAGTACCTCCGAACCAGACCTTCGAAGGTTGTGTTCGAAGCCTGTTCCGCAGAAGACAGAACCAAACCGAAGGCTTGTTTTTAGCCTGATCTTTTAAAAGCTCCCATTCACCCCCCCTCTGGTTGCCGTTTCCGGTCCAACAATTGGTATCAGAGCAGGTTAAGATCACCAGTTGACCTTAACCGGTTTTGTGATCTGTTGGCGACATGGATAGAGGCAGTAAAATTCCTCTGTTCGATGGGACAGATTTTGCATACTGGAAGGTGCGCATGGAGGCTTACTTGTTAAGCCAAGGAAATACAATTTGGGAGATTGTGGACTCACAATACTCCATCCCTGAGACTCGCACCTCTCAGACTGAGAAGGATCAGTATAATGCCAGCTCCAAGGCAAGAAATATACTGTTCATCGGTTTGAGTAGAAGTGAGTTCGATAGGGTGCAACACCTTAGAACTGCTAGGGAGATTGGACAACTCTCACTGTCTTTCATGAGGGCTCTACTCAGATTAAGGCCAGGCGCCAAAGCACATACAATCAACAGTATCAGCTGTTTGTGCAGGCACCTGGTGAATCTATAGATGCCATGTTTTCTCGCTTTGACGCGATAGTGAGTAACTTGCGGTCCAACGGGACGCTTGCTTACAGTGATCATGATAGGGCTATCAAGCTTCTCTATGCTCTTGACCGTAGCATATGGGAAGTGAAGATATCCAGCATTGAGGAGTCCACAGGTTATGACACCTTGACCTGTGATGAGCTCTTTAGCAAGCTGAAGTCCACAGAGATTGCCAAGGCATCTCTTGCAGTGCACAGAAGCTCTTTGCCACAACCATTGGCATTGGTTTCTAGCACTAGCCGTGGCACCACTGCAGAACCAAGCACATCTGGCACTTGTGTTTTTGCAGATGGTTTTGCTTTGTCCTCCCTGGTCTCCATCACAAAGGAGCAGGTGGACACTCTAGATGATGATGAGATTGCTCTCATTGCCCGGAGGTTCACCCGCTTTCATCTTGAGAGACGGGATCAGAGGAGAAGTGGTTTTAGTGGTTGCTATGAATGTGGCGACACCTCTCATATTAAGGCCAATTGCCCCAAGCTCAAGAAGAGAGATGAGAGTGAGCGCCCCAAATACCACAAAAAGGAGAGGAAGCCTTTTGTGAAGGGCAAGCGCGGCAAGATGGCTAAGAAAGTAGCCAAGGCCGCTTCCAGAGCCTTTGTTGCTGCTCTCAGCGACATCGACACTTCCTCAACTGAGGAGTCGAGCTCTGAGGAGGAGGAGTCCCCAAGGAAGGAAGACAAGAAGGACAAGAAGGGACGAGACTTCACCGGCCTTTGCTTCATGGCCGACAGCGATCACAGCGGCGATGAGTTTGACTCATCTGAGGTAACACTATCATCTGACCAGCTACTAATTAAATTAGATGAGCTGAATGAAGTAGTTCTTGGTCAGGATAGATTACTTGTGCAAGCCGCTAGAGAAAGAAAAGACCTTAGACTTAGGCTAGAAACTATTTCTACTGAATATGCCATGCTTAAGTCTAAATTTGATGATGCTGAATGTGAGTCCTGTTCTGTGTTCATGGGTGAGCTTGCTCAGTTGCGTTCTGTACATGCTCAAACTCTTTCTGAGCTTGAGACTGCATAGAAGCAGCTTTTGGAGGTGGATTCTAGACCTCATGATGTTGTTGATTGCATGAACTGTTCTTTATTACGTGAGAGCATTAATTTACGTGATAAACATGTTCATGATTTGGAGGCTAGATTGGAGAGAGCCGGTAGTTCTAAGGATGTGCAGCCTGTTTGTGACACGTGCATCACCCTTAAGGACCAGCTAGGCACTGTTAGAGAGCGAGCTGAAAACCTCATGTCTGAAAATGAATACCTCCTTTCCGTGGTTAATAAATGCACTGAGGGAAAGGGTAGGATGGATTTGCTCTTGGACAAGACCAAGTTGTGTGCTGACAGAGCAGGGGTAGCTCTAGGTTTGGGTTTTGAGAGGATACCTTCAGACAGTAAGTCCAAAACTGTTTTTACCTCTCCCACCACCCTAGAGAAAGAGAGAGCTCTGTTGGACACCCCACCAGCCAAGAAACCTACCCGAGCTCAAAAGAAAACCACTCCTCCTGCCAAGAAAAATCCTCCCAAGAAAACCACTCAGAGAAAACCCAAGGAGCCTGTGAGAATTGCTCCTGCGACCCATGAGAGTGCCCCCAGGAGAGTGTTTCATTGTTCCTATTGTCAGCGGGCGGGTCATTTGGTTGGGTTTTGTTTTTGTCGCATCAAGGATGAGCGACGCTCTCAGGCGATGAGTTACCAGGACATGCATTACCCATCTTTAGGTATGCATGAGTCTGAGATGTACCATCGTCCTACTTTTGAGGCTCCTCGTGCTTCTCGGAGAAGTTTTGCTCCTCGAGGTGTTCACCATGTTCCATATGGTGGTAGACCTCGGGCGAGTAGCTTTGTACCTCGTCAGAGTAGGAGACTTCGACATGTTGTTCGATCACAGCATGTAGGTAGACCTCGCACTTTGCATTATTCTGATTATTATGTGCGTAGACCGTCTACTTTTACTGTGCCTACTACTCGTGTCACTCAGTGCTGGATGCCTCGTCATTATTTCACTCACCCCAGCATTGAGCGATCGAGATGTTCTTATCATGTGTAGGCGACAGATCGAGGGTTGGAGGGCACGTGGATCATGGACTCCGGTTGTTCGCGCCACATGACCGGAGATGCAGCTTGGTTCTCCAGCCTCACCACAACCAAGCAAAGGGAACATATCACCTTCGGAAATAATCGAAGGAGTAGAGTGAAAGGTAAAGGCGTGGTAAGAATTAATTCGAACTTCACTCTCAAAGATGTTGCTTTGGTTGAAAACCTGGGATACAATTTGCTGTCTGTATCTCAGTTGCTTGATGAGGGCTTCGAAGTGCGATTTCATCGCGATACTTCGCAAGTGCTCAATTCTGATGGCGTTGTGGTGTGTAAGATCTTTAGAGTTGGGAGAGTTTTTGGAGCTGATTTTTCAGAGTCATCTGGTTTTTCTCATTGTCTTGTTGCACATTCGACTTCTGAGCTTTGGAAGTGGCATAGGAGACTAGGGCATATGAGCTTTGAGTTGCTCGCTCGTCTGAGCGCCCTAGGCCTGATCCGAGGATTGCCCAAGCTCAAGTTTGAGAAGAATTTAGTTTGCGCTCCTTGTCGACATGGAAAAATGATTGCCGCTTCGCATTCGCCAGTCACCACAGTGATGACTGAACAACCCGGAGAACTTCTCCATATGGACACTGTAGGTCTCTCTCGGGTTAGTTTTTTAGGCGGCAAGTGGTATGTATTAGTTATTGTCGACGATTTCTCTCGCTACTCTTGAGTCTTCTTTCTTGCCAGCAAGGATGAAGTGTTTTCACACTTTCGGAGCTTGGCTTTGAGACTTTTTACTGAACTCCCTGGTGCATTAAAATTCATTCGAAGCGATAATGGCACTGAGTTCAAAAATAGTCTCTTTGTTGACTTTTGCATGGAGCATGGCATAGAACATCAATTCTCTGCTCCGCGGGTTCCTCAACAGAATGGTGTTGTTGAGAGGAAGAACCGCACTTTGGTTGAGATGGCTAGGACGATGCTTGATGAGCATAGGACTCCTAGAAAATTCTGGGCTGAGGCCATGAACACTGCTTGCTACATCTCAAACCGAATCTTCTTGCGCTCAATTTTAAATTTGACATCTTATGAGCTGCGTTTTGGGAGACAGCCCAAGGTTACTCATCTTCGAGTTTTTGTCTATCGATGCTTTATCCTGAAACATGGTAATTTGGATAAATTTGAGTCGCGATCTTCTGACGGGATCTTTTTGGGTTACACAACACATGGTCATTCTTATCGTGTTTATAACTTGGAAACTAACACTGTCATCGAGTCATGTGATGTGACTTTTGATGAATCAACCCCCTCTGTTAGTTCTGCTTTTGAACAGGCAAATGAACACGACATGGAACAGACCTTATTCGAAGAAGAAGATCCCGGAGAATTCGAGGATGAACCCCTACTACCCTCGACGTCAACCCCCGAAGCTGACCCCGCTTCAACTACTTCGGCACGAGGTCCCGAAGCGACTACCTCAACATCGGTCATCTTGGACCACTCCAACGCACAAGTTGAGGGGAAGACTGCATCCCGCCGCGAGGCTCCACATCATGTTCAAAGGATGAACCCTCCCGAGCAGATCATTGGTGAGCTTGATCAAAGGGTAACTCGTTCACATGCTCATTTCACTAATTCTGCTTTTGTTGCTTCTTTCGAGCCCTTAGATGTTAGTCATGCACTTTCTGATTCTAGTTGGATCAATGCCATGCATGAGGAACTTGAAAATTTTGAGAGAAACCAAGTCTGGTCTTTAGTTGATCCTCCACCAAATGTTCATTTCATTGGAATAAAATGGATTTTCAAAAATAAACAAGGAGAGGATGGGACTAGAGTTAGAAACAAGGCTAGACTTGTAGCTCAGGGCTTTTCTCAACTAGAAGGGATTGATTTTACTGAAACTTTTGCACCTGTTGCTCGCCTTGAGGCCATTAGGATTTTGCTTGCCTTTGCGACATTCCGGGGATTCAAACTCTATCAAATGGATGTCAAAAGTGCTTTTCTTAATGGCTTCATAGGCGAAGATGTTTATGTAAAACAACCCCCTGGTTTTGAAAACCCCAAGTACCCACATAAAGTCCTTAAACTTCATAAGGCTCTTTATGGTCTCAAGCAGGCCCCTCGGGCTTGGTATGACAGACTTAAGTCTTTTCTGCTTGAGCGAGGGTATTTGATGGGCTCTGTTGATAAAACTTTGTTTACTCTCAAGCATGGCAAATATTTCCTCCTAGTGTAGATTTATGTGGATGATATCATCTTTGGTGGCTCTTCTCATGCTTTGGTTGCCGAGTTTGCAGATACCATTAGCAGGGAATTTGAAATGTCGATGATGGGTGAACTCACCTTTTTCCTTGGTTTGCAAATCAAACAAAGCAAACAAGGTACTTTTGTCCACCATACAAAGTACACCAAGGACCTGCTCAAGAAATTTGACATGTCCGATGCGAAGCCCCTCGCCACTCCAATGGCTACTTCTGTAGCATTGGACCCTGACGAAGATGGAGAAGCCGTAGATCAGAAGGAGTTCCGGAGCATGATCGGCTCCCTCCTCTACTTGACTGCCACGAGGCCGGACATACACTTCGCAGTGTGTCTGTGCGCTCGTTTTCAGGCTTCACCACGAGCTTCGCATCGCCAAGCGGTAAAGCGCATCTTGAGGTATCTCAAACATACCCTTGAATTTGGCATATGGTATTCAGCATCTTCATCTTTATGTCTTCGAGGTTATTCCGATGCGGATTTTGCTGGGTGTAGAATTGATAGGAAGAGTACCTCAGGTACTTTTCATTTTCTGGGTACTTCACTGGTTTGCTGGTCTTCCCGCAAACAGTCTAGTGTTGCACAATCGACGGCTGAGGCCGAATATGTTGCTGCAGCTAGCTGTTGCTCTTAGATCTTGTGGATGGTTTCCACTTTGCGGGATTTCGGGTTAGATTATAAGAGTGTTCCACTTTTCTGTGATAACACTAGCGCTATTTGTATTGCAAACAACCCGGTTCAGCACTCCAGAACCAAACATATTGATGTGCGGTATCATTTTCTCAGAGATCACAATGAGAAGGGTGATATTGAACTTCAATATGTTGATACCCAACACCAGCTTGCCGCCATTTTTACAAAACCCCTCGATGCTTCTCGATTTGCTTACTTGCGTGGGGAACTTGGCATTTGTCACCCTTACGGTATTTTGTGAGGGGGAGCTGTTTTAGATGGATGTGCCTTTGCTAATTGTGCTGAAATTGCATTTACATCTTTTGCACTTATATGCCTGCTTATACTTCATGAAATCATGACAGCTCAGCTCTTTTTAATTCATCTGAAACATTCATGTGCATGATGTTTACTTTTCAACATCAAATTATGTTCACTGCTTAGTCTTGAATCTAGCATGTTTAGGCAGGACTGCTTTAGCTATCTTTATCTGCTTGATAGCAAGACACATTTCTTTGGATGCTAAAAATTGCAACTTGAAAAATTGTTCTACATCTTCATGGATATTCATAAAATGCCAAACAATTGGTTCACCTGGTTAAAATCAAAAATTCCATGATTTTCATGTTTCAAGTAAAAAGATCCAGGTGGGTTTGTTTGTCGCACTACTTTATTCTAGACTGCTTACCATTGCACATTGGTCTTAACTGGAATAGTGTAGTGTATGCCAAAATCTTTGCCTTAAGCTTCTTATGGCTTTCATGCCTAAGCTTGGCCTGATTGGACAGAATAAGGTGGACAAACAAATAACCCCTAGCATTAAGAAAAGAACAACAACATTCATTGATTATCCAGTTTGCTTTTCAAGCTCCATTTGAACTGCACTTGTCTGTCTAGTGTAGAAATTGACTAGCTTTGCGCAGTCCTGACTCTTACTTGTCTAGTTTCCTTGACTAAGTGGTGATGCTTTTATTTCAAAAATGATCAAATCACATGCTTCATCATGTTTTTAGAGAATGTTAAATTGAGCTGAGCCCATGATCATTGGTGTTATTGTTGGCATATTTTTGCTTCATATGTCTTTGCAATTCTGCCCATTTCGAAGCTTTGCATCTTTTACATGCTCCTTGATGCTTGCATTGCCAAAGGGGGAGAAATTCCGGACAGACTTGCTTCGTTCTCTGCCACAAAGGGGTATAATTTTCAAAGGGGGAGAACATTTGACATAAAGGGGGAGAATGTTCTTTATTGCCAAAAGGAAACTTAACTCAGGGGGAGTTTTTATTGCCGAAGGGGCTTTTTATTCTTTTGAGAAAGGGGGAGGAAAATTCTTTTGTCAAGTGACATGATTTGGCTCTTTTCTGAGTTTTTATGGTCACTTGTGTGCTGAAAGTTTTTAAATTTTCTTGGACTTTAAAGTTGGTTGTCAATGCACTCATCAAGGGGGAGATTGAGAAACCAAGGTGTTGGTTTCAGTGTTTGTGATGAGTGATTGACAGACTTTTTACCCTCTGGTTCGAAGGGTACCTCCGAAGGTGTTCGGAGGAGGGTACCTCCGAAGGGTGTTCGGAGGTTGTACCTCCGGAGGGGTTTCGGAGGTTGTACCTCCGGAGGGGTTTCGGAGGTTGTACCTCCGAAGGGTGTTCGGAGGTGGTTTCACCGAAGTATGTTCGGTGGTTTGGTTGCTGCAGCTGTGCAGCGGAGTGTGCTTGTCGGAGGGGTCTGACAGTACACGATGACTGGGTGTGTACCGAAGGGTTCGGTATTTTGGGTGGTACACCAGAGTGTGTGCCGGAGGTTGCTTACCCGGAGAGGTCTCCAGAGTACTGGATAGACTTGTCTGTTTGTCTGTGGTGCGCAGGGACTTCGGAGGCGACGGACAAGGTTCGCAGCAGGTGAACCTGGGTCAAGCGGGAGGCTTGATGCCAGGGGAGCGGGGAGCTCCGTCACGGTGGCTGCGAGGGTGGTCCGGGTCGGTCCTCGGGTCAAGGCGTGCCAGGTGAAGGCAGAAAGTGCGGAGCGTGGCTCCGGCTGAAGGTGCTCCGAGACAAAGTCCTCGGAGGTGAGGCACTTCGAAGGTACTCCGAATGGAGTGACTTCGGAGTTGGATGGAACAAGTCCTCTGAGGAGGCAAAGGGTTCGAAGTGTGCTCTGGAGGGAGACACTCGAAGGTTGCCCGACGAAGGTCTCAGAAGTCGAGGCGCATCGAAGGCATGATCCGAGTGAGGCTCGTCGAGGAGTGTGCTCGGGGAGAGACACTACGACGAAGGGCTCATGGAATGCTTCATGCGGAGGCCTTGGACGAAGGAGGGACTTCGAAGGGTGGTACTCCGAAGGTGGGGCTTCGGAGTGAGGAAGGCTTCGGAGCGAGGCTAGCTCCGGAGCAAGGTTGACTTGAGGTGCTTCGGCCTACATGGCTTCGGTACACGGACTGACGGAGTTCGAGCTGGGTGAAGCTGCGAAGCCATGGTGGTCCACTCTGGAGGTGTTGGTGCGAAGGCCCAAGGGCTTTGACGGCTTCGGCTCAAAACCGTCACTGTATCGGAGGCAATCTTCGGCGAAGCGAAGGCCACCAGGCTCAAGGCTTCTTGCCGAAGCTACCGCACCTTCGCGTGCGAAGGGAGGCTCCAGAAGGTCAAAGACTGCAAAGGCTGACACTGTCTGTTCTGTAAAAAGCTGACACTGTCCCCTCTGCAAAGCTGACAGAGAAGCCTCTAGAATAAAGGTGGACTACCTTTTGTATCCCTCTGTTCTGTAGAGACAAAACTGGTGTAAACCCTAGGGGTAGTGTAGTCATTTCCTTTGGGTGAACTGTGGGCTATAAATATGGGGGCTCGGTAGGTAACATTTAACACTTTGAGCATTTACTGTTGAGCTCCTGTAGCCACATACCTCGCTGTATTCATCCAGAGTTCAATTCTATTTGTGTTCCTTGTTCAAGCGGCGAAGCCCTGCTTCTTTGTGCTTTTTGCTTGAGCTCGCGTTACATACCTCGCTAGTTGTAGTGCACCGAAGCCTGTCTAGGCGAAGGTTGTCTTTGTGCGAAGTGTGTTTTTCAGCGTGCTGTCGCTCTGTGTAACTTGAGGCCAGACCTCACAGATTACTAGCGAAGCCCTGATCGAGGCCCGTTTTACTTCTTGTGTCGAAGCCCTTAGCGAAGTCTGTTTGTGTGCGTGTAGACCATCGTGTACGAAGCACATCACCAGTTGCTGCTGCCAAGTACTTGGTCGAAGTCCTCAGAGGGTTGTCCACTCTTGCGAAGGGTGAAGTGCGAAGCCTGCTCGAAGCATCCTGTGTGCGGAGCCTGCACTGACTTGGCAGAGTAGATTTTCGAGGGTAGTGAGTGGAGCGAAGTCTTCTTGGCTTCGAACTTTTGCTCCTGCGAAGCCTGTGTTCGGAGCTGTCGAAGTACCTCCGAACCAGACCTTCGAAGGTTGTGTTCGAAGCCTGTTCCGCAGAAGACAGAACCAAACCGAAAGCTTGTTTTTAGCCTGATTTTTTAAAAGCTCCCATTCACCTCCCTCTGGTCGCCGTTTCCGGTCCAACACTAATTCTAAAACTTGTGGATGATTAAACCATGGAATCAATTCCATTATTACAAAAAAACTTCGTCATCTTCATCTAAGATTTCGGTCAATTCTTTTTTCTTGAAGAGAAATTAGGCTGAACTATAAATTCTAGGTTGAATCTTAGATATGATTTCATAATTCTAATTCCAAAATGATCCAAACAACCCATCTCAAGAATTAAATTCTAATTTCTTCAATTCTGAATCCAATATCTAGGATCCAAACAAACCCTTATATGTTTTTGAGAGTATATGATTTTGTTATAGAATTTTCGTCCACGTCGACACACCGCAAGAGCGATATGAGATTTTTTAAATAATACATTTTTATTCAAAATTCAAATTTGGTATGTGTATTTGAGATTTTACAAAAATAGCCTCATGTTAGTATTTAGTATACCGATCTAGATCCATCGACCCTAGATCGATACATGGTATATTGATCTAGGCCAGTGCTATGTGCTCACCACTACGCTATATCAATTATCGGGTTAGAATAACTTGATATAAATAATAATAATAGCAATTTTGAAATCCATGTACTAAATTTGAATAAAAAAATGTATTTGTTTTTAAAAAAATCGAAACGGCGTGCGTGTTGGTCTCGCATCAATTGGCCTCCAACTAGACAACCGGCCCAACACCTCTTCACGGGATCGTCAAAAGTTCGACCTTACCAAGCCTACGGCCCATCAAGCAACCCGTCCGCCACGCGCACCGCGCCGCGCACGCCAAGCAAACCAACCATGCGAAGGAAGCACACTGCACAGGCCACCCCGTGCAAGGGCAACGCATCGCGGCGGCCGCAAACGCTTCTCCCGATTCCCATCCTCTTCTCCACGGTGTCCAAAATCCCCAAAACCGGAGGGGAAAAAGCTCTCGCTCTCGCTCTCGAGCACCCGCCTCGCCGCTCTTGCGCGCGTCGCCTCCCGCCCGCCCGCTCAGCTAGGGTTCGGAGTCTGCAGGTGGATCGCCGGCGATGGACTGGAGCGCGGTGACAGCGGAGGACCTGGTGGACGCGCTGCGGGAGGTGGACTGGTCCACGCCGCCGCGCCCCGTGCCGGAGTTCTTCTCCCGCTTCACCGTTCCCCGCTCTTACTCCAAGTGGACCAGCCGCCTTAAGTGCAACCTCTACTAGTACGATCTCCCTCCTGCTCCCCAATTCCCCTAACCTCTTCGAAGACCCCACCCCGTCCCGTGCCCCTGGAACTCGGGGTTTTTATGTCGAGATTAGCGTTAAATTCGAGCGGATTTGTGCGCGGGAGGCGAGGTTTTGATTAGTTGAACAAGGAATTTTGGTGTTCTCGGTGAATTAGTAACGGATCAGGTGTTTGCTTTTTAAAGGGAGTAAAAATGGGGCATATGCGTGCTTCATCGAGACTCTTGTGTTTTCATAGCTCCAAGGGAATGGTATTATAACCTTCGGCTAATGTAGCCATATAGGTGATATGTTTAGCAACATCAGTGTTTGATTAAAGGAATCACAAAGAGGCCATTGTATTATGGTATTAGGCTGTGAGCTAATCATTTAGAAAGCTCCGATGAACTCATATCATGGAGTATGTTGTAGTAGTATTTGACTATTTGTCGAAAACTCCAAACGATGCTGATAAGTTCAGCTCCCCCAGGCTATCATCACCTACAGATTTGATGATGTTATCCATTTTTGTCAATATCTTCAGAATATAGATCAGACTTAAGTGGTGTTAAAAGGACCTTAGAGGAAGTCTTCACCAAGTCACTAGGCGCTAGTTGGTAGGCAGATCAGCATCTGGTATTCTGGTGCCTAATTGGCGATTAGGTGAACCTATACAGGTATTACAGGACTAGCCAGCTGCCTAGGCAGGAAAAATCAACAAGGCAGGCTAGGCGGCCATGTGTGGATGGAAACTGTGTATTCTGGTGTTAGAGCTTAGAATTTGTCAGTGTTAGCTTGTAGCCTGGATCTTGTTTTGTTTTCTACTATTGCTGAAGATATTGGGTGTTTCTTGCTCAAATCCATGAAATCTGTGAGTTATGCAGAATGTATTAATATCTTTTTCCAATTCATTTGTTCGGAAGATCTCCATGTTCCATAGAAAATGTATTGTTTGTGCTGTACCATTGTATCTTGTACTGAAGTTCTTACCCTCATTTATTTGGTCTGCAGCTACAGGACAAACTACTTCATCTTGATCATGATTATCCTTGGTAGGAAAAAAAAGCTTTGAATGTTGTCCCTTTTTCTTGATTGCGTAGATTTTGACATGCTGCCTTTGTTATATGCTTATATGCAGGGGTGGGCTTCATTTGGAAGCCGGTTGCTATACTTGCAGCTTTTATGACTGGTATCAGCATTGCATTTCTTAATGACAGGTACATAAGAGCATTTCTAAGAGATTCCCAATACAACTCTTTATCTCTATTAGTAGGGATTTTAGTCTATTGTCTATAATGTATCTCTAACAACTCCCCTATTTGATTTTTAATTTTTAGAGATCCCTAAAATCTTCCTCCATCCTCTCTACTTCTAGGGAGAGTGACTCTCATTCCCTATTCAATCTGGTCTCACCTGTCGGTGATACAAGAGATACAAATAAAAAGAAAAAGAAGAGATTTGACAAGATCCACCTGTCGATGATACAAGAGTAAAGTATAAGGAATATGATATCAAGAGTTAGCTAGAGAGTAAAAAGATTTAGAGTTTAAATTTTAGTAGGAGGACATCCTATGTGAGATTTTAGAGAACCAAAAACAGCAACTCTCTTGGAGATGCTCTAACTACACAACTATTACCTTCCTTGCGTTCAATCTTGGTTCTCTAGAGAGTTCCCCATTTAGATAAGTAAAACACTTTTCTGCTCTGTTAATGGAGGTAGTGCATTATCAAGATAAACAAATTACACCAAAGTCATGACTAACTGTCCTGAAATTGTTGCTAAGGATGTATGATCCTAGCATTACTACCAAAAGGATTAATGAGCAGTACACCTGCAGGTTGTTTCCCTTATATCTATTATGATACACTTCTCAAATTCCTTAAGCATCTCCATACATGACAAACTGACTCTAAGTGAATTTTCTTTTCTTGTTTCTACAATTCTACTTAGCAGAAGATTTACTTACACTTTGGTCATAGGATGATTAATGGACTAATTATCATGTTTGATACTACAGCTTTGCAGTCACTTTCAATGAGAAAATCACAAGGACTGTGAGGCAATTTTCACCACATTTAGCTGCAAAAATGAGACCACCAATAACGTGAGATTTTGTATTTTATTTTTCTTCATTGTTCTTGTTCATTAGATGGTGTTATTAATACTGTTCTCAATTTCATTGATAGTCCTGTTCTTCGTGGCCGACCAAGTTCAAAGAGGTCTATTCATATTTGTGGGCGACCTCGCTGGCTATTTGTCCTGTTCTTTTCTGCTGGTGTGTAGCACAGCAAATTTTATTTGTATATTCTTATTTTCAATACCATAGTTTTGAAAAACAGAAGCTAATCCCTTTTGAATTTTCAGTCAGTTGCATGCTCTGGTTGACTTCCTGCAGTCTTCTCACAGTTCTATGGGCGCTTTTAATTGCTTTATTTGGTAGGGATGATTCATTGTTTTGGGCTTCTGAATTTTCAGAGATGATAAACATCTTGGGATGCTCTTATAGTTTTTTTTTTGTTTGCAGCAACTCTGCTTCATGCTAGCTTTAGAACACCTAATTTGAAAGCGCGTCTGAATACATTCAGAGAAGAATTCCGAGCTGTTTGGAGGAATTATAGCGAGCTTTAATGCCCCTGTGTCTATCAGATGTAAGTGCCTTACGATTGTGTAGAACCTCAGTTTATGTATAATTGTACATCTGAAACTGCTCTATGTGCCATGTTTTCTTGCATTTCACGATCTAGTTAAAGCTTGAGCTTTGATTTCTCTATGCAGGTTCATGTGGCAAGAAAAGGTGCCTAGTGCTGAAACTTCCCTGCTGTTTGTGAATTGTGTTTCTGGGAGACACCGAGATATGAACAATTACAACACGCTGCTGCGCTGTATTATGATTGCTTGCTCGTTTTGGCGATGATGAACCTGGACTGGCCCAGTAGATGATGCTACACTTGGTATGCAACCTTCCAGATCACAATAGTTGTTCACTTGGACTTATCCCTAACCAAGCATTAGAGAAAGAACAGCATGTAAAGGATGTAAACAAGTATTCTGATCAAGACACATTGTTTGTTGAAATGTTCGTTTCATGTTTCCGCAGCAGCTTGAACCATTCTAGATAAAGTTGTCACAAAATTTCAGGGTGGGCTGCCTCTCGAGAAGTAATGAGATTGTTAGTGTTGAGATGGTGCAAGTGCGTTAGAATTCAGTCAGTCAATCTGCCTCAGCAATCATTAACCATGAACTGTTCGACACAACTAACAGTGTCCGCATGTTTAGACTTAGGACACTAATGAATCGCCCGCAATATATTTCCAATGGGATATCCACAAATCTGAGATTAAAAACAGGCATCTTCCGAACAAACTGTAACGTGGGTAGACGTGAAATAATCCTATATTAACCATAACGATAATACAAAATGGATAATTACAAAATAATATACTCAGAAGGGCATTCCTAAGAAGAAACGAAAACAAAAATCTCGAAGGAAGGCAATCTACAGGCGAGTGCAATAGAACGAAGGGCTGATCTTAACTCTCATGTTCGATGTTCCTTCCAAGCCCTGGAATCCTCACTGGCGAGAAATTTAGCATAATCATGTGGCGAAGCTTCTATCGCCGGCATCTCCTAACCCCGGGACTATGAACCTGTGGGGGTACAAATCAGAGATGCAAATTATTAATCCAGTCCTGGTCTACACGCTCGATGCATTTTTGCAGGATAATCAGAGAACTAGAAACACAAAAAAATAATACCCTCTCTCATCAACTTCGGAATCAATTATTCCCGTGTACACATGGAGCCTAGAACAAAAAGGAAAACAAGGTTAATGCCATTTAGTAAACAAGAGGAACTTCTCATGCACACAAATATGGTTGATCTATCCTTACCCAGGGAATTTGTTGCTGAGCTTTTGGAGCGCAGGAGGCGCGGCAACAGCAGATACCTGCATTAAAAGAAATCGTTAGGTTGATAGAATGAACATTTAACAGCCAAAAACAGGGAACTTTCATGTACTTACGACTTTAATCTGCTTGCTTGTAACTCCACGATCAACCAATAAGTCAATAGCAGCAACAATCGTCCCACCTAAAGGAATAGGTTAAATGTATACCAGGGAGTCCTGACACGTGACAGTTACAGTAGACCACTAGACCATACCATTCTGCTTACATGGACTAGTTTATATTTGTACTGACTAGTTTATATTTGTACTGACAGTTTGACACTATTAATAGCCCTCGATTTAATATGTTGGAGCTTAGAATCTGATCTCCAGAATCACAATGGCACACTATTATGCACCAGCTGTGAAGCTCGGATACTACAAAAAATCGGCGTACCCGTATCGGATTCGTCTCCGGATACGGATACGTATCCGATACGGCCGGATACATATCCGGTGCGTATCCTGCAATTTTCGATTTTCCAAAAAAATAAAAAAAAAACGATACGTATCCGACTCGGCTCGCCGGCGCGGGGATACGGCAAACAGAGGAGATACCCGACGCCCACGCCCGTGACCACATACCTGTGCCCTAACTCATCGAGTGATTCCAAGCGCCGCCAGGGGCCAGCCAGTCGCCGCCGCGCCGTCGCCTCGCCGCTTGCCGCCGCAGGCCTGCCGCTCCGCCGGCCCGCCGCACCACCCTTCGTGCTCGGTCTCGCGCGCTTGGAGGCCGCAGCCTGTAGCTTCGCACCGCCGGCCGCCGCTCCGCCGACTCCCCCGCCGGAGCGCTTGAGGAGTTGAGGGCTGAGGCTGCAGCCTTTGGCCTTCGCGGCTTCGCTTCAGCAGTTCAGCGCTTCTTCGGTTCTTTCTTCCTCGCACAGTTCGGCTGTTCGCACTTCGCAGTGAACCAGTGAGTAAGGTTGTGTTTGGTTGCTTGTATGAATTTGAAACTGTACGGAATGGTTCATCTGAATGGGATAATCCTGGATGGAACGGTACAAATAGGTTGTTTGGTTATTTGTATGAGATGATACACAATTTTGTTTGGTTGCTTATATGAAATGATACAGGATAATACATGACCATGTTTGGTTGGTTGAATAGGATGGGATATAGTAACTTTCCTCACTCTAGCTCTTTTGCTCGATCATTTGCTAAATAGAATTGATATACTATATAGAATCGATCAAACCAGTGACAATGGAAATAATTGGTGTTATCTATTGTTCTTATCTAATCTAAACGGATCAAACTCATCAAAAGACATGCTTATTCTTATACATTCATGGCAGATAGAAGAAGCATATACTATGTGATTTAATTTGTTCCTCTACATTTTCATTTATCCTTTTGGATGGCTTGGATTAAATTGGGGACAAATGCAATCATCAAGACTTGATTCAAGTAGCTAGTATCACAAGTAGGATCTGAAGTTATATTGGTCAAGACGTTGTTACTAGCGATGAATCAATTGTCGGCACAATATTTCAAACATGACATTTTTGTCGGACTCTTTCGAATCCTCCGAAACTTGTCGCTGACTTGATGAATCCTACTGAAACTCTATATATCTAGATCAAAAATTTGAAAGGTCTTCAAAACCATACCTGAAAATTGAACCGTGAAATTTTACTTTATGACCGCTCCAAATCATAGACCCACCCCAATTTGCTCGACAAACGACAATATCCATTGCATGACTGGCTTCAATGGTTCTACATGCTCCGTGCAGTAAACTGAAAATGAAATGTGCAGTCTAGCATTTTGGTAGGACACACACCATGCAGCTAGGTATGTAGGTACTCACGTCTCTGCATTTTGAATTGGTCTCCAACCATCCATCCGCCAGCGAGCAAAGAGGCAACACGGACGAGCAGTTGGAGCGATGGCGTAAACAAGTAGCTAGAGCGGCGGCACAGGGAAAGTCGAGCAGCTGGAGCGGTGACATGGGGGAAGACAACCATACATCGCGCGGATCAGTGTTCTAAAAGGCGGCTCTAGGCGCCCGCCTAGGCGGGATTAGGCGCTAGGCGCCACCCCAGCGCCGCGCGGAGCACCTGGGCGGCCGGCTAGGCGGTCAAGACGCCTAGGCGGGTCAACCGCGGCCTAGGCGCCCTGGGCGGCGCCTAGGCGCCCTGGATGGCAATGGTGACTATAGTAATAAACCGGTTTTGGGGGGATAAAAAGCAAAAAACTCCGGCTGTGTTTAGGGTTTTTTAGCTACTCTTGGGCTCTGTTCGTTGTCGTTCGCCACGGTCCAATGTTCTAGCCTCGTGCGACACAGTTTGGCCTCACGCGCGCCCCACTCCGGCCGCGCTCTGGTCTCCATTCTCCGACGCGGTTCGGCCTCGTGCGCCATGGCCGCTCACCCTCCGCTCTGGTCTCCACTCTCCAGCAGTCCATTACCACTCTTCTCATCCCGATTTGCACATGCACTTTGCAGTTTAGTAGAAAATGTAGTGTTGTCTTTATATTGAGAGTATTCTAACCCAGGTGCCCCAGGCGCCCCTAGGCGCCGCCTAGGCGCCGCCTAGGCGCCCCTAGGCGCTAGGCGGCCAGGCAACGCCCGACTAGCGCCTAGCGCCTTTAAGAACACTGGCGCGGATCTGAAGGGGGAGAGGACGGGCAGGATCCGGAGAGCGGAGAGGGTGGCGACTGGTGTGCGGGCGGCTCACGGGCGACCGGCGGTGTTGGCTCCCAGCGATGATGCACGAGAGGGCGGCGGTGTGGTGCGGGCGGAAGAACGGGCGGGCTGGGCGGTGAGGAGAAGCTAGCCCCACGCGTCTCGTGTCGTCCCGTATGGATTGATACGATCATTTTGGCCGAACCACGCTGTACAGGATGGGAAGAGAATATTCCTAGAATTTGTATCATGCCATTCAGGATGAAATGGTTCAATCCCAACAACCAAACAAATTAGTTGCGTCAAATTCAGGACAAGATGGTACATAGATGAATTGATACACCCAACCAAACGCAACCTAAGTGACTCAGTGAGCAATCCTTCGCTGTAGCTCTTTTGATTTGTGTTTTATACAGTGAATATTTTCTGTGTTTTATTTGTAAGTGACTCAGATCTGCTACTTAATTATGTTGGATTGTCACATTTGTTACTTAATTATGTTGGATTGTCATATTTGCTACTTAATTATGCTTATCTGTGTGTTTATTTTCATATTGAATTCATGTTATTATTTTTCTGTGTGTTAACTTGTTATTTATATATATAAATATATATATATATATATATACGCGTATCGCCGTATCCATGTTTTTTGGAAAATGCCATATCGAAGTATCGCGGTATCGCGTATCCGTATCCACGTATCCGGGCTACATAGTGCACCAGATATATGGGTTCATGAGACACTAAACTCAAAAGCTGCAAAAGCAAATTTTAGTAACTTGATGTTTTGCTGCTATAATGTATCGCTAGATATTCTAGATAAGACTTCATATTGTACCCATTGATTGATAATAATGCAATCTTGGAGTGGACAGGTTGGTCTCATGGTTTTTTACTCTCACCTTAAGGAGATTTTTCCACATAAAATCATTGAGTCAATTACTCAATTATGAATGTTGTTTTGGTTATTCCATTTCTAACTGTTGGTTAAAACTATCCTCAAAGTTTGCTACAAGATGATGTTATCGACGCCTTTGTGGGACGCAAATATACGCGTCGAGGCAAAAGGGGGGTGGCGGCATGAAGTCCTAGAGGCGCACAGGATCAGGGGAGTTTTGAATATTTTGGGATATTTTGCTAAATTAGTTGAGATGCTGTTTTGATTTGAATAAGGTAGTTGTAGACCTCCCCTTGATTGGTGGAGTTTGTTTCTTTTGTTTGTTGGCCTGGTATATAAAGGCCTAGAAATGTTTTGAGAAGATTATCCAGGAAATAAATCTTACCTTGCAAAGGGGTGGGGTTCCTGGGTGCGGCTGGCCGGCTCTCTGCCTTCGCCGGCGCTCCGGCGACCCTTCTCCGGCCATCTCTCTCTCTCTGTGTTCAGCATCTAATCTCCTCTGTCTTCTGGTGATTCTTCCCTGCATCACACCAGAAGGTAGAGGGTTGGGTGAGATTGGTATCAATTTGGTATCAATTTGGTATCAGATTCATCCGGAGCAACGACATCATGTCCGGCTCCACGAACGATCCTGCGACCATGACCGTGGATGAGAAGCTCGATTCCCTCATGGGGGCGGTCACACGGTTGATGGGTCAGATGACGACAATGAACGGTCGCCTTGATGCCCATGACCGGCGGTTGGCACTGGTGGAACAACCGGCAGGGGAACAGAAGGTGGCAGGGGCTGTCCACGTCGACACCAATGGTGACCCCGTCTCCAATCAAGAGGAACACGTTGGTGGGAGTGGCCGGCAGGACCATGGCCGGTCAGACCTTGGAGGCGCTAGAGGGGGAGGCAGCAGGGGATTCCGGGAGGATTTCGGCCGTGACAACAGGGGATTGCAGGAGGGTTTCGGCCGAGGCAACAGGGGATTCCAGGAAGATGTCGGCCGTGGATGGGGCAGCCGGGGGCGCCCAGATGATGGAGGTTTCCGTCGGCCGAAGCTGAATTTCCCTACCTTTAACGGCGAATCAGACCCGCTGACCTGGATCAACAAATGTGAGACATACTTCCGCGGGATGCGCACTATGGCTGAAGAGAAGGTATGGATTGCCTCGCTGCACATGGAGGGGGTGGCGGCAGAGTGGTATTACAGCCTAGAAAGGGACAACGGCGTGCCGACATGGCCACGGTTCGTTGATTTCGTCCACATGAGATTTGGGCCGCCCCTACGGCATAATGGATTGGCCGAATTGAAGGAACTCTATCGATCAGGCACGGTGGAGGAATATGAACGACAATTTTCCTTGTTACTGTGTCATTGTGATGATTTATCGGCCACGCAGCAGGTCAATCTATTCACAGCAGGCCTTGGTGAACCACTGCGTACCGACGTCGAGCTACAGCGCCCGACACACTTACAGACAGCCATGAGTTTGGCGCGGGCATACGAGCGCAGGGAATTACAAGGAGTCAAGGGCAAAGCGGTCAGCCGTTCCCAGACCAGCACGGGCAAGGCCGGTACTCCGGGACAGATAGGCGGTGTTCCTGGACAGATTGGGAAGGCAGGACAGCAGACTAAACCTCGCTTCAAGCGGCTGTCAGCAGAGGAGTTAGCAGCAAAGAGGGCCAACGGGGAGTGTTATAACTGCCCAGAAAAATATTCTGCTGATCATAAATGTCAAGCAAAGGGAATATTTCTGTTGGAGTTGGAGGACGACGAGGAAGAAGAGGATGTGGTGGAGGACTTGGGGATCTCTCTCCATGCCCTTACTGGGATCGACATCAACAACACGATGAAGCTCCAAGTAAAAATAAAGGGTGTTGATCTTGTGGCCTTGGTGGACTCGGGGTCCACGCATACATTTATTCAGGAGGAGGTGGCGGCTCGGTTGGGGCTTCAAGTTGATCCAAGACCGGGTCTCTCTGTTCGCGTGGCTAATGGCGACCAAGTGACCAGCAATGGCATTTACTCCAAATTGCCCATTACCATCGACACGGAGCAGTTCGACATCACCTGCTATGGGCTTACATTGGCTGGTTTCGACTTGGTGCTAGGTGTTCAATGGCTGAGATCGCTTGGGCCAATATTGTGGAACTTCAGTGCATTGTCCATGGAATTTTGGAGGCATGGCCGAACCGTGAGGTGGACAGGAGTGGGCGCACCGGGCCCTCGGTGTGCCATGATGACCGAGCCCCGCGCAGTGATGACGGCCCTCCTCGAATCATATGCTGACATTTTTGAGGAGCCACGCGGCTTGCCACCCCAACGCAAACACGACCACCGCATCACACTCCTCCCTGGGACACCACCAATTGCTGTGCGGCCATACCGATATCCTCAATTATTGAAAGATGAGATTGAACGGCAGTGCGCAGACATGTTACAGCAAGGTATTATAAGGGAGAGCACATCAGCTTACTCCTCCCCTGTACTCCTGGTAAAGAAGGCCGACAAGTCCTGGCGATTCTGTGTGGACTACCGGGAACTCAACACTAAGACAGTGAAAGATAAGTTCCCAATTCCGGTGGTTGATGAACTCCTCGACGAACTCCGGGGTGCTTGTTTCTTCACTAAACTAGATCTCCGCAGCGGCTATCACCAAGTCAGGATGCATTCCAATGATGTGGAGAAGACGGCCTTCCGCACACATCAAGGACACTTCGAGTTCCTGGTAATGCCGTTCGGACTTACCAATGCCCCCTCAACATTTCAGTCCTTGATGAATGAGATTCTAAAACCGTTTATCCGGAAGTTTGCACTTGTGTTCTTTGATGACATTCTGGTTTTTAGTCCTTCTTGGGCAGCACATTTACAGCATGTCAAACAAATTTTTGATGTCATCAGAACACACAAACTGGCGCTCAAACAGTCCAAGTGCTTATTCGGCTTGACATCGGTCACATATTTGGGCCACGTAATTTCTGCACAAGGCGTTGCCATGGATCCAGATAAAATCTCTGCAGTAGAAGCATGGCCACGTCCGCAGTCCCTACGGGCACTCAGGGGATTCCTAGGCCTCACAGGGTATTACCGCAAATTTATCGCGGGATATGGGACAGTGGCAGCCCCCCTCACAGCGCTGCTCAAGCGGGAGGCTTTTCACTGGTCTGAAGAGGCACACGACGCATTCTGTCAACTAAAACAAGCCCTGATGACAGCACCACTGCTGCAGATGCCGGACTTCACCAAACCATTTGTAGTGGACTGCGATGCTTCTGGCTCGGGTTTCGGTGCTGTCCTGCACCAAGGGGATGGGGCCATTGCCTATTTCAGCAGAGCAGTGGCGCCCCACCACCAGAAATTACCGGCCTATGAAAGGGAATTAATTGGCTTGGTGAAAGCAGTGCGAAACTGGCGTCCGTACCTCTGGGGGCGCGCATTTTTGGTTCGGACGGATCACTATAGCCTCAAATTTATTCTGGATCAAAGGCTGTCTACAATTCCGCAACACACATGGGTCAGCAAACTGTTTGGATATGACTTCTCGGTGGAGTACCGGGCGGGTAAGCTGAATGGAGCAGCCGATGCCTTATCTCGTCGCGATGAAGACTTGGCATCCATCAATGCCCTCTCTGCACCGCAGTTTCAGTTGTTTGACACACTACGGGCAGAAGCGGACAGCGACCCACAGATAGCAGACCTTCGTGAAAAAATGGCAGCGGGCAAAGCAAAAGAGGGATGGACATCGGTGGATGGCCTCCTGCTCTATAAAGGGAAGGTATTTATTCCCCAAGCATCAGCAGTTTGGCCCCTGATACTAGCAGATGCTCATAACAGTGGACATGAAGGGATTGAGAAGACACTGCATAGATGGCGGACTAACTTCTACAGCTCCAAAGCAAGTCAGCGGGTTCGGGAGTTTGTAAGAGGCTGCGTAACTTGTCAGAAGAATAAAACAGAACATCTACACCCGGCTGGATTACTCCAACCTCTTCCAGTACCATCTGAGGTTTGGAGTGACATTTCAATGGATTTTGTGGAGGGGTTTCCCAAAGTTGGAGGTAAATCGGTTATCCTAACGGTGGTGGACAGATTCTCCAAGTTCGCGCACTTCATTCCACTCGGCCATCCATATACGGCAGCGTCGGTGGCAAAGGCTTTCTTTGAGGAGATTGTTCGACTACACGGGATCCCGTGCTCCATTGTGAGTGACCGAGACACGGTGTTCACTAGTAACTTTTGGACAGAACTATTTCGACTTGCCGGAGTGAAACTATTGCTCAGTTCTGCATTTCACCCACAGACAGATGGCCAATCGGAGGTGGTCAATCGGGTCATATTGATGTATTTACGCTGCTTGGCAGGAGACAGGCCGAAAACATGGTTACAGTGGCTTCCATGGGCCGAATTTTGCTACAACACCTCCTATCAGACGGCGGTGAAGTGCTCACCCTTTAGGATTGTTTATGGACGGGATCCCCCACCGCTTCGCTCCTTCCAGCAGGGGACAGCAAGGGTAGCAGCGGTCGAAACGCAGCTAATGGCCCGAGATGACTTCATTGAAGCAATTAAGGGGCGGTTGCTACAGGCTCAAGTTGCAATGCAACAGACACACAATAAACACCGCCGAGAGGTGCAGTACAATGTGGGTGACTGGGTGTGGTTAAAATTGCAACAACGTTCAGCCGTGGGGATATCAGCTGCAGCCTCATCCAAGCTGGGACCTAGATATTATGGGCCCTATCAAGTGGAGCAGCGCATTGGTGAAGTCTCTTATAAATTGCAACTTCCACCGAAGGCAAAGATTCACGATGTTTTTCATGTCGCACTGCTTAAGAAGTTTGAAGGAGTGGCACCACAAGAGGTTGTACCGCTACCGGACATCTTGCATGGTAAGGTCCTCCCTAAACCAGCGCAAGTGGTGCGAGCTCGGCTCAACAGAGGTGTCTGGGAATTACTGGTTCAATGGGTGGGCCAAGCTGCGGCCGATGCTTCATGGGAGCAGCTGGAAGACTTCAAGCAGCGGTTTCCAGAGGTACAGCTCGCGGACGAGCTGTTTGTCGGGGAGGAGGGAAATGTTATCGACGCCTTTGTGGGACGCAAATATACGCGTCGAGGCAAAAGGGGGGTGGCGGCATGAAGTCCTAGAGGCGCACAGGATCAGGGGAGTTTTGAATATTTTGGGATATTTTGCTAAATTAGTTGAGATGCTGTTTTGATTTGAATAAGGTAGTTGTAGACCTCCCCTTGATTGGTGGAGTTTGTTTCTTTTGTTTGTTGGCCTGGTATATAAAGGCCTAGAAATGTTTTGAGAAGATTATCCAGGAAATAAATCTTACCTTGCAAAGGGGTGGGGTTCCTGGGTGCGGCTGGCCGGCTCTCTGCCTTCGCCGGCGCTCCGGCGACCCTTCTCCGGCCATCTCTCTCTCTCTGTGTTCAGCATCTAATCTCCTCTGTCTTCTGGTGATTCTTCCCTGCATCACACCAGAAGGTAGAGGGTTGGGTGAGATTGGTATCAATTTGGTATCAGATGAAGGGCTGATTTTACTATTACTAGTTAGTGACTTATTCCACTTACCATGGTAATTGTCTTTACTGGCAGCAACCCCAACACATTATGTCAAACATTGGATGCCAAATCCAATGGATGAAAGAACTGAAATGAAGTGGTTGTTTCCTACTCAGCTTTAAAGGAGAGATCATATTCTTTCCTAACTGAGATGAGAGCATTCATATTCTCACTTCATGTCATGTTCCTCAGGTGCCCTGGCAGCTTAACACTGCTCAAAAAAAAATCTACTCTTTTTTCTTTTTCTTTCAGGGGGGCAATGTTTATTTACTTGAGATGACACTGCACAACATGCATATAATGTAGAATAAGAAATACATTTATCATTTAGTCTTGCAATTGCATTGCATATTCAAGCTATTTATTCCTTTGGTATAGACAAAGCTTGCAAATTGAATGAGGAACCTTAGGAAGCACATAAATTGTTTAGGAAGAGTTGAAAGTTTACCAGTTGCCAGCATTGGATCAACAACTAGCACACGAGTCCCCTCTGCAATCTTGTCTGGCAAGCTGCATTAAATAATGGAAAATAACAGAAGGTTACAAGAGAACTACGATTGGCCTACATATTTAAATTATTTAACAACAATTGGAAAAAGAGAGAACAAAACCGCTGGTAAGAAAGGAAAAGGAAATATACTATTATAAACTATTATTCTTGCTATTACAAATCACCAGACTTATTATGAAGTTAGCCTAACTTTGTAATTTTACCACTGAGAGCTCTGAGACATTTTGCTTGTAATATTTGCATGTCCTGCTATGCACTACAGAAGTAAATCTACTTGCATATTGATAGAGATTGCATTGCAATGCCAGGATAAATTGTTTATTGAAGCAATCCACTAGGGACTAGAGTCTCGTCATAAAGCATATATGCTTTTGTGAACTAAAATACGGGATAATGATTTGCAAAATCAGTATTAAACTAGATATTTGCAATAAGGGAAGGAACTTTGCACATACTTGTTAAGATATATTGAAGGTTGAAGTGTTTTTTCATCCCTACGCAGGCCTTCAAGTTCAGTGAAACAGACAGATAAGAATAATTGTGCATAGTTTTCAAGATGAATGTTGGATTGGATACAAATTTGGGAAATAACTACTGCAGTATTGGATTTATGAGACACATAAATAACTTCAATTAATTTTTTTATTCTAGTTTCTACATGCAGAAGAACATCTTTTTCAAAAGCAAACCATTAGAAACTAGAAACTAGAATAATAATGTGATTTGGTGATGAAGTAGCACATATGTAGGATGTACTTTGCATATTTGAACGTTATGTTTCTGACCCCATCCATTCATGCATATCCAGCATTGGTACTTAGGTAAACAAAAACAAATAGGGTTAAGATTGCAGGAGTGTCAGCCATGCAGTATATGTAACCACTATGTGAGCATAAAAGTTAATCAACTTTTCGAAAAAAGAACAACATTTGCCTTTCTAAGTTCTAACTCACTTAATGTTGCATAATCAACTTACCAAGGTGATAAGTCTTGGTGGCTGGCAGAATCGATGAAGCATTTTCAGCCAGTGCAAGACCAGCTCTTAGTATCGGAACAACCTGTTAGACATGCTAATGGAAAGACTAAATATATTCATCAAAAATACAAATGCCATGTACACTATCCAGCATTTAAAATTAAGACTAACCATGATAGGCTGCCTTGGGTCAATAAATTCAACAGTTGAAACAGCTACAGGTGTTTGGATCTCTCCTGTGATTGTAGGCTGCAAAAGTTCAGAACAACTTAACATGGCATTATTCTCTCAACACTGAAGTTGCTATTGACTGACAAAGGTACTCATGACTAATATCTACGCTTCTTCTATAGAGCAATGAATTGTTCATAATTGAAAGATGTGTACATGAAAAAAATATTAACACGTGAAAAAGGTGTCAAAATGGAAGGGTTATATGAATTACAATAAGAATTTAAGATATTTGTGAATTCACTGCTCTAAAAGGTATCAATATCAATTAAATTTCAAAACTTCATGGGCACAGGTCCCACTCAGACAGCCTACAACTTTCAAGATTCACCAATGTAAGATGGATTCTAGAAAAGGTAATGGATAATGCCGAGGGATGCAAGTTTTCCACTCACCAGCCAATCTCGGGAGGCTTCATATATGAGAAACCGACCAAGCTCCGCCATGGCACTTTCTACCACAACAGATTGCTCAGTGTAATCTTACCAAAAGCCTTGTCACAACAATTAGCAAATTTTATAGCCGGGAAAACACATTTTATATATCACTATCACTTAACCACTATCAAGTATCAACACACTAACCAATGTCTCTGCTTCATCGACTACTAATTTGTAACAAATCGTTTGTAGTTCGGCATTTCCCATTGCTACTATAAAGTATCAACTCGTAGATCATTCATAAGCAAACAGCACACTCACTGAAGATGGCGCAGGGCGTCTGCTCATTGCGTAGGACGGAGACCCAGTGCTTTATCAGCGGGTGCGGTGGCACGAACACCTGCGAAACAAAAACACCACAACGCACGAGACCATCTGAGCTGAGCGCCCACATACAAACAGAGGCAGAGTCAGTCATCGAGAGAGGAGCCAGATCACCACCAGCATCTGACCGCCAGAGGATGGCGACCGCGCTCCCGTGGCGGCGTCTGGGCTCGCGGCCCTTGCCGCCGCTAGAGACGGCCTCGTCCTGTGGACGAGCAGCGGAGCGGAGGCGGGGGCGGGGGCGGGGGCGGCGAGGCGCGTAGAGGTAGAGATGGCGACCGCGGGGGAGGGGAAGGAACAAGTGTGCGCAGGCTGGCAACGTAGCGCGCATGGGCCGCGGCGGAGAGGCGCTCCCATGGCCGTGGCAGCCGCGACCGTGGGAAGCGACGGCATGGCGAGGGCCGGAGACGGAGAGCGAGGTCCGGAAGCGGATGCGCGGACGAAAACGAGGGCAGTGAGGTGAGCCGTGACCGTGAGCGAGGTGAGGTGGGATACGGTGGGGACGCGCTCGTTTTTGACGCGAATCTCGAGGCAAGATGGATTGATTCGCCGTTCTGCGGCAAATCATTTACTGGAATGTTATTATTTTGCAACTCACCGGTGTTTTTGATGTCTAAATTCCTATAATAAAAGCATTATATGACTTTATTTGTAGTTGCAGCTATTTTCATTTCAGATGCTGAGTTAGACATGTTTACCATAATATTATCGGATGTTTTTTATACATATATGTTTAAAATATTTTTAATAATATGATAAAACACTACACCATTTTTTTTCGTGGGGTAGCTCAGCCTGGGTCGTATTGGGCTAAATGTGTTAACACCATCCTTTCAACCGAGGACGTACGACGACGATTTCCCCACGGCGGAGTTCCTTCTTTCCCCTTCCCCACTCTAATCCGAATCCCCCCGATCTCTTCTCGGCTCCGGCGAGGCGACGGGGCGCGGCGCGGGCATGCGCAGCTGCTGACAGAGCGACGCCACGACCACCCCCGGAAGCTGACATGGACGAGGGCTACGCCAACCTCCCCACCAGCCACCTCCTCGGCTCCGTACCCGTACCGATCCCCCTCCTCTCCCATCCGCTTCGCGTGCCTCGTTTCCGCCTGCGTTTGTTGATGTGCGATTTTGGAGTAATTTGGGTGATGGTTTTGTGTAGGCCGTGACTCCCGAAGAGAGGAAGCCCGCTCCCGCCGCCGAAGGTAGCAACCCCCTCTCCGCCTCCCTCTCGTTTACGTGTTTCAGGGTTTCAGGTTAGTGCCATTTTTGAGTGTTATTGATTAGTTTTCCATTGAAAATGCAGTTGGCACCTCGCGTTTGCAACAGTTTCCGCCTGCTCCTGGCGCTAATGTAGGAGGAGGGTATCAGCCTCCAGGAACCCCTCCAGGTAACAGGTCCCTGTGTTAAGCATTATCACATTCCATATTATATTTCTATTAGAAGCATTCTGTTGGATCCAACTCTCGATACACCCATATCAGATTGGTGGGAATGTTTTGGTGCTAGAGGGTAGTTTTGTGGTACTTTTACTTGCTTATGGGATCATATTTAAATGCCAAGTCCCAAATGTATTAACAGTATGAGTCTTAATGTTTCGATTTAAAAATGGAAATGATGGGTTCAATAGAACATATCCACTCTGGAAGAAATATTTTTGGTGTGCTTATCTGAGTAATGGTACTACTATCTTCTATGCCAGAAATTTTGATTGAAGTGCATTGTAACCCCATGATTTTCCTCCTGAATAAGTAAATATTTTTAAGGACGCCTACAGGAGAAGGAATTGTGCATTAATAATAGTATTTCCATCCAAACATGACAGTAAAGTATTACCCTAGTACTGTTTTTTTAAATAAATCATGAGCAAAAAATACTAGTAAAGTTCACTGAGCTGCAGCTATTTTGTTGATTGAATGCTTGTAGTTCTATAGAAATAAATTTTGCAGGGTTATTTTTTGTGCTGTAAACAGTTGTGAGTGTCAGAGCACCCTTTGCTCGAGGTATTTATTTGATGGCCTTGTGCCTACCAAACAAAATGTGTAGATCTTAAAAAAAATCATGATGGTGATATTTTAGCCATCTCCAACTAAAGCAAGAACTGCACTTGCTTTTTTGCTATTAATACATTCAACTTCGATCCCTGGCAATATTCTTTTCAGTTAGTGCAATACTGCAATGGTTGTACTACTCTATATTGGATCTTAGATGGCATGACACTGAATATCCTTTTGCTTGTATTGCTCCAAGAGTTCGAGTAAGAGTCTATTTACTTTTGCAGATGGAGATGTAGAAATTCAAACAAACTGGAAAGGATACTTCAATGTTGCATCTTATTCTCCATACTTCGATGTTGATACTGATGTTGTAGTTGACAGGCTCATCAGTTCAGTTTATCCAATGGATGGGTTTTTCAGAAAGATTGATGCTAATCCTGACATGTAAGTATATCCTATTAGCCTATTACCAATCTGTGGTCAGCCTTTATGTTTCAAAAATGGACTCTTAAGTTCCTGGTGGTATTGATGTCATAATATCTAATGAACCATTTCATGATAGGATATATCTTCTTCAAAGCCTTTCAATCCTAAGAAAGTTGGGGTTGGCTAGAGTTGAAACCCAAATTTTGGTCTCATCTCTATTTGAATGGCTAGGTTTTCCATTGGCTTGCCAAGCCTATCACAACCACAACCTTTTAGGGGAAAATAACCCTCCCTCCTTTAGCAGGTGTGTGGGTGTATTCTGAAAAAGAAACTATAAAGAGACAACGATGGAGGTGAAAGAATGAGATTATTGGGATATACATAGGTGAATGGACTAAATAGCCCACCACATTTTCTAGATGAATTAGTCAGTGCACAAAGTGTCAACTGCTCAATTGCATCCTTCGTTTTTTCTCGGGCAACAGACTTCTTCCAGACGAGGGGCGATGTCATCTCTTATAGGAGTATCTGAGTATCCAATCCGTATCCACGCCATACAAATAATTATTTTGATTTTTCCCTAAATAATTGTTACTTCCATATCGAATTTGTATTTGATATTGGAATGACTGATTTGTGCTGTATTGGTGCATCCTAGTTATTTATCTAGAATCATGAATTTAAGGGGGAGTGGGACAGGCAGGTTTTGTTAAGGGACTTTCGACCCAATATTGTATCCCTTCCACTTATTATTAGAATACTGTCTAAGTTGATTTTTGGTACATTGTGCATTAGATCTTTACATTTTTTTGACTGTAATTTTTTTGATTAGATCTTTACATTTTTAAACTGTAATTATTTTGATCCCTGGAGGTGGAGCCTTCTTATTCATACACGGTGAATCATTGAATCATTCTGATTTCTGCAGGTATGGGCCCTTATGGATTACAACAACACTGATATTCATGCTAGCTGCATTTGGAAACTTAGCCACATATCTGATGCAAAGGAAAACCGATCTGAACATATTTAACTTTGATGTGGCTATTTCAACTGGGCTGCATCGGTCATGTATGGTTATGCTGCTGTAGTACCTGCTGTATTCTTTTTCCTGTTTCAGTATTTTGGATCACGCCCAAGCCTTGTTCGGTTTTGGTGCATGTGGGGTTATTCTCTGTTTATCTTCATACCAGCATCAGTAAGTATTCAATTCAATCCATTTGTTCCAACTTTCAAATTATCACTCTCTCTTTGATGCAAATAGATATAATGGTTCAGAGGATATAGTCTCTGGAATAATGTGAAAATAATCCAGCATTAAGGCTTGCACTTCTGCTCCTTCTCAGGCAGGGTGCTTTTTATGTCTAATACAGAAGCTATTTTTCTTTGCTTCAGGTACTGTTACTTATTCCTGTGGAATTTCTTCGGTGGGTTATCATAGTCCTTGCTGGTGGTGCTTCGTCTTGGTTCATCTCATTAAACATGAAAGAATGCACTGAAGGAGCTGATCTGATGGTTTTGATTGCTAGTGCCGCAGTGCTGCAGTTTGCTCTGGCATTATTCATCAAAGTTTTCTTTTTCGCCTGAGATTGTCTTTTTGGTGTTTGCTCAGGTATGCCTCTCCTTTTACTCTTTAGCTATCACGTATCATACCACCACACCCTTCCCAACTTCACTCTTTAGATATATTATTTGTACTCTAATACCATTGTTCATTATCATCAAATTGTGTCAAGGTAATTTAATACATTATATTTTGCTTTTGGCAGGTGAGCTCGACGTCTTGTCCGCTCCCACCATTCTTCCGTTCTGGCGAGCATAACTTTTGAGTTTTGAGGACCAGGCGGACTAGTTTTACTTGACATATATATTGACTCTAGATTTGTAGATCTTGGGGTTTGTCCATTTTCAAAAGTTTTTTTACTTCCTTTAGTTCACTCAACTTCACTGTATGTTTCACATCATTACTGAGTTTGTCACTTAAATTTGAACAGTGAACCTTCGACCGATTTGATGTACAATACCTGTTTTTGATAAATACATGGTATGTTTCTGCTCATGGTTGAGTGATTGGCACCAGTTTTTTTAGTTTGAACAATCCATTTCTGGATAAGAGCATCTCTACGAGATGTTTCAAATTTTATTCTCTAAAATCTAATATATAAATCATCCGATTATCTTTTAAAAATAACTTAAAGCACGACAGATTTCCTATAATTTACTGTTCCTATTTTTAAATCAGTTAAATCAGTTTTTGCACCAGCGTGAGGAGCATTCTCCAGAACGCATCGTCTGCGTCTAGCGCAGCTTTCTCCTGCTCAGCTGCATCGCAAACCAATTCCTCGGGATGTAGGTGCATACACATTTCTTTTTTGCTGTTTGGCTGGCGCTCCGTCCTCGTGTGACTGGAGCTCGGCACGGTATTTCTTGAGCATTTTCTTGCGCTGCTTCAAGCCCACGCTAGGGAGCTCCTCGTCCATCCGCTCCATTCAGTTTCCCGGTGCTAGGGATGAAAAAGTTGTTTTTTGAAATCCGATAGGATTTGGATTCGGATACGGATGTGATTTCAATTAAATCCATCAGATTTGAATTATCCAGTTTTTTTGGATTATCAGATTTGTTGGCCCATGGCCCACAACAGATTTGTTGGCCCATTACTCTGTTAGCCCAAAATAAAGAAAACCTAGCTGAAGCTGGGTTCCCCTTCTCACCTTCTGGCCATCGACATTTTTCATCTGCTGGCTATTGTCGTGCTTGTGTGCGCCTGTGCGGTGTGCCGTGTGTATGGGCTGTGGCTACCGCCTGCCTAGCTGTGGTTGGCCGCCTTGTCGTCTGCCACCTTGGTGCCTCGTATCCAGCAAATGGTCTGAAGATCCCGCGGATAAAGCTTGTAATGAAGGACCCCGAGGACGTCAGGAACCAACTCATCGTGTTGTCCAGAACTCTGGTACGCTTTTCCCTCTACTCGAAAATCCGCCCCAAATCCTTCGATTTGTGAACTTAAGTATGTCAATTGGTTGGATGTCCTGTCAATATGTTTCACATGATGAGTTTGTTCTCGTCTGTAGCATGTTCTTTTCAGAAATTGCCAAATAGAATTAAGCAAGCCATGTGAGTTATTATAAATATTTGAAAATCGTTACCAATGTTTGATTAAGTCCACTTTATTTTAGTTGCTCATGTCTTCAGTATCATAGTTTACTATAAATGCTTAGCTTATTTTATGTGCATTACATAATTCTCTTGGTAACTTGTAAGTAAAAAAAGTTCAACAACACCTACTCAACCAAGTGGTAGTGAAGCTGTCTCATCCTCATATCCAACTAAAAGATTTGAATGACCTCCAACTATCGTACCAACACTATTATTGGGAGCAATGGTGCACAAGATGAAAAATGTTAATGTACTTGTAACCAAGAAACTAAAGAAGAACACCTCACCAGTTTGGGAGTATTATAATATATTCCATAAGTTGATTAAGATTCCTAATGAGGATGTTAAAGAAGAGTGGGTCAAATATAAATATTGTTCCTATTTAGCTAGGCGCAATAGTAGAAATGGTACATCTGTGTTTTTGAACCACACAAAAACTCACAATGTAGTTCCAGGACAACATCAACTCAAAACGTCTAAGAAGATTTCTTCTGCTTCTATTGTTATCATTTTGTGAATGGTTTCATGTAAGAGGCTTGACTAAAGAAGAATGTACCAACTGAATCTGAAAGAATTTTAGAAACTGCTCCCGCATCTGCTGCTTTGTTAATTGTTAATCACAAGTTATAACTTGTTTGTTAGATTGGATTCATCTATCAGTTTTGAAGTATGAGTTATCAAGTGCTCATTTCATAAATTTACTTTGTTAAGCTTTTCAGAGAGGTTGAACACCTTGTTTAGCTTCATTATCTAGCATTTTTATGTATCCGGTGCACACTGTTCAGCTGAGTAAGCATAGATTCATAGTCGTGTTTTTACTAGTCACCTAATGCAAACTGCAAAAATGTGGATTTTTTCCTCTAGAACCAAATGCTTCCTCCAAAATTGTGAACTTGCGGTTTGACTTTTTTTTAAAGAAGGCCACGGGATGACGAGATACCAGTGCTTCAAATCAAATTAAGAAACGTAGTTTTGATTAAAATGCTAATTGATCTTATCCGTCGACTTGATGACAAGCAAAACGGTAACTACGAGAAAGCTACAAACTAGTTAGCCAACATGTGACCTTTTTCAGAGATGTCCAATGCATTTGCTTCTTGTGGAATGTTGTGTAATTTGATAATTTCAATCTGTTTCTGATCTGAGTCCACACTAAATCCACAATAAATCTGATATCCGAAATAATCCGATCCATATCTGTATCTGCACCTGCTTTGAATCCGTTAAAAAATGTTATAGGATATGGTATGAACACTATTCGTCCAATCCGATCCATTTTCACTCTACCTGGTGCACATGTATTTATCTAGAGTGGACGCATTTTCCCTAATTATCCACTAGCAATGAAAATGTTTTGTTGTATATGCAGCAACACTAAACATCTATGGTCAATTCTTCTCTTTTCCCTTCGATTGTTTTTGGCTAATTCAAACTAATATATTTCTTTATTCCCCTTTTTATTTTTGTCAAACCCAAATCGTCAATTAATCTGAACTGAACCACAGAGTTAGGATCCCAAATCAAATCTATACTACTGTAAAAGATAATAGTGGTGGTGAGTCTGCCACCACTACCATCTTTCATTGACAGGTGGACCATAACCAATTCACTAGCAACCACCAATACCAATTTAAATGTCTTTCTCTCTCTAGCTAATTGTCTCCATTTGCTGGTGGGGTGACGTAGCGATAGCGACGACAAAGCAGAGCAGAACAGTGCTGACCGGTGGCTTGGTATGGTGTGCAAGACTAACAATGGGGAGATGTAGCAGCAGTGATCAAGTGATCAGAGGGTAGGGGGCAGGCCGAAGGGAGGTGCAAGGAGGAGAGCGTAGGGGGAAATGAGGAGAAGGCGCTTGGGAGAGAATAGTGAGGAAGGAAGTTGCGCATGGAAGATGATGGAGGAGATGGGGGAAATATCCTGTGCAATCTGCAATCGTGCAATCGTGCGATCTGGTGCATCCAATCAAGATCCAACGGTTACAATACTTTTTTACTTTTTTTATCTGTAACCGTTGGATCTTGATTGGATGCACCAGATCGCACGATTGCAGATTGCACAGGATATTTCTCCAGAGATGGCAGCCAGGTGCGTGCGTTTGGGGTTGACTGTTGAGAGTAGGAGAGAGAGGGAAGAAAGAGAGGAAAGTGAGAGGAAGAAGTCATGTACGTAGGAGAGGACAAGAGTGAGGGCTGCGGGTAGGAGAAAAGGAGAGGAAGGAAAAGGAAAAAAAGAGGAATAGGGAGAAGAAAATAGATTTTTCCTGCAAAATTTTTTGGATCAGGACATTTAGGAATTTCTCTGTGATTTTAGAAATACCAAACTAAAATGTTTGAATGGTTTAAAGATTTTTATGGAATGATACGAAACACTCGAGATTTCTGATAAATAGTGATTCAGAATTGAATATGAAATTGAAATTTTATATTTCCATTTTGAATATGAAATTGAAGAAGTATAATTTTCTAAGTGGTTTCAAAAAGGTTATTGGTTTATTTGAAGTTTAGGGTAAAATATAGTTTAGAGAATTTGATAGAAATGATTATTGGTCTTGAGCCAAAGTCACAAATCGAATTTTGGATACGAAAGAAAATGATTATTGATTTTGCTTTGGAATCAAGATATGGATAAGGAAAGAATTAGACAAAAATCTTTCATATGAAGAAAGGAATTGGATTAAAATAGTTACTAATGTTATGTTTGTTCCGAAAGTTTAATTCCATTACTTAAAACAAAAAGAATTTTAGGAAATTCTCCCGCAACGATTTGTTTCAGAACGAAATTTTTAAGCCCATATTTTAACTTTGTTTATTCAATTACTTTATTGTAAATGAATTCTATAAAATTATGTATTAATTCACTAATTATTATTTAATGACTAATTAAAAATCAGGGCATTACACTACCCCTACCGGTGAGCTACTCCCGATCGCCACCCCAGCCACCGTCCTTGACGGCGCCCTGCCACGTCCTGCCAGCACATGAGTACGCACCTGTTAGTCTAATAAATTTTGAAAAAAAATATGATGGTGTGCATTTGTGTGGCTTAAATTCACACATTTTATTTAGTTACAGTACTATTGTATCACACCCTCTATTTTTTTCTTAAAAAATGAGTTAATGGTGATGGTGCATGCTATCCTTTTCTCAAGTTCACATGTCTCTTTTTCAAATTTTTCTATCTCAATTACTTAAAACTATTTATAACACATTGATAAATATTAAATATAGCAGATACACTCATTTTTCTATTACAATAATTTTAGATGCATTTATGCTATGAGCTTGTAAATAAATTATAATGAATATTATTTTATCATGTTTTAAATTATTTATATCATTTGCACGATTTTCCCCGTTGCAACACACGGACAGTCAACTAGTAATATAAACATAGACACAAACATCTGCATTTGCATTACAATGGAAATTCATCTGAGCCAACCTAAACAGAACTAGACAACCTAGAATTTAACTAAAATATCATTCTTTTCTTGCTGAATTGTTCCTTAACATTTGGAACCTCCACTCCAGCGTACAACCATAATCCAATTGTCTGGAACTCCAAGAATCACAGGAACAGGAACCATGAAAGCCCCTCTTGCTCCCCAACAAACCATAAAAACACCTAGGAAAAAAAGCAAGCCCAAGAACCACCACACAAAACGAGCTGAACCAAGAAAAGAAGAAAAACAAAAAGAACCAACAAGAACTCAGGAGCAACCTAGCTAGCCAGAATAAACTAAGTGCAGTAAGAGGCTAGGGGGTAGCGGCTGTCTCACCTAGAGCAGACATGGCAAGTGGGGGTGATGACCCCTAGGTAAAAAACAATTTTGATGGGAGTGGAGGTGGAGGGGAACCGAGTTCTCTCATCGCCCCTCTGACTGCATCACGATCCACGTTGTCCATATGGAGCTCTGTGCGAAGCCCTCTTTGGCACCCATCAGATCGAAATCCGACGGTGCGGAGGGACGACTACCCCTACGGTCGGCAAAGCCAAATCTCATTTGGGTGGTGGAGGACAAAGAGGAGAGCAATGAGTACACAAGCAGAGAAGGAGAGGAGGTGGTGAAATTGTGAGAGGAGTAAGTAGCCAGTAGTCGGTTGGTTGCCCGTAGCCTTAGGAATTAATAGGGGGTGACACTTTGGGAGAAAGAAGAAGGGGTGTTGGAGAGCGGTAGGGATGGCAATTTTACCCGTGGGTGCGGGTACCCGCGCGTGGGTACTCAACCCGATGGGCATGAGTTTGGGTTTAATTTTATACCCGCGGGTTCACGGGTTCGGGTACCCATTTAATTTCGAGTCGGGTTCGAGTTTAGATTTAAACCCACGAGTTTCGCAGGTTTACCCGATTACTTAAAATTATATAGAGTTCATCCCTTTTTCTATTCATTTTCCATGATAATATTATGTTGATATATATTAAGTGATTTAATAATTTCAAATTATGTATCGGTAATGTAATAATCTCCTATTTGTTGTGAATTTTTAATTATATTTATGTTGTAATATAATTTATGTAGAGTATAAACCGAACCCGCGGGTTACCCGTCGGGTTTCGGGTACCCGACGGGTTCGGGTTTAGTTTTGAACCCATGGGTTTCGCGGGTTCGGGTTTACATGAGTTTCGCGGGTTTGCTTCGCGGGCGGGTTTTCATCAAACCCGCGGGTTTCTAACCTGTTGCCATCCCTAGAGAGAGGGTACGAGCAAAAATGGCAATGGGTCTGTACTCATCGGGTTTAACCATCTCAAATCCATACGCATTAAGGAAACAATCTCCCCGTCGGGTGACCCATATATACATGTGGGTCCAATTTCTCCTCAAATCCATATCCACATGGGTAAAATATATCTATCGGGTAACCCATACCCGTTGTCATAGGGGATGTCTATCGGGTCGTTGGAGTTGCCTGATGCATGAAGTCACTAGTGGCCGACTAAAGGAAAAAAGGCATGGACTACGTGTCACGTACTCGCGTGGAGGAGGAGCATTGGCAGTGGTCGGCACTAAATACTAGAGTGTGGAGACAATGAAGCACTAGCGTTGACTGACACTAAAGCCCGAGTTGCAATGTCGATGACCGCTGAACCGAGTAACTTGTGCTAGATGTCTGGAACTCCAAAGTTCAGTGTGAGGAGTGGAAGCACATGCCACCAGCCACCATAGGACCTAGGGGTTAAGATAGAAGCAATTACTAGTGAAGAAAAATTTAGGAAAAACTAAAGTAAAACTATCATTTTTAATGGATTGAGCTATTGGAGACTACAAATAAATGGTCTATTGGGTGGCAGGTATCTATTGAGTAATGAGTATGGATAGTATGAAACTATACCCATACATGTGTACCTATCGGGTTTTGTTTTTTCTCATTAATAAATCCACGGGTAAATAATTTAACCCATATGTACTCTAATAGGGTTAAAACTTATTGGGTTTCGGGTACCTATTGCCATCTTTATGCGAGCGGCACGCTATTGAGGCCGTGTGCGAGCAACATTGGATTTGGAAATAGGAGTGAAAAAAAGCTGGGCGTTATGATGGAATGGTGTCAAAAAAATTGAGAAACGACAAGTTAATCCAAAGTTTAGAATAGACGTGAAGAGATTTAGGAAATAGTTTAGAATAAAGATTTCTTTACAAATTTGTTGGAGCCTCATTTTTTTCTTTAAAATTCTAAATTTTAAATAGAGGAGGTATATTAGAGAGATGCTGTTTTTCACGTTATCATCCTGTAGTCTTTAAGGTTTTTAGGTAATAGTGCGCGTGTATGGGTTAATCACAAGTGGTTTCTAACGAGTAACGACCAACTTTTTGGTTATGAACCTCTCTTCATTATTCGGATTTCATCTGGCTATTCCAAAGTTTGTCTCCAACCTGCCCACAAAACTCACAATTCTGGACTGAATTATGCTCGAATCTAAACACTCTTTTCTGATCCAAATACGATTAACACCACCTGATAGGATTTGAACACAACAACTATAGTATCAGTGGAAGCTTAAATGTCACAGAAGATATTATTGTACTGAGTTTCATAATCGTCATTCGTCATCATGCAAATCAACCCACAATAATCGCAGTGGATCCCACGAAATATAGCATTCAAGAATATAAAACGGCAGCTCAGATAGAATGTTTGTAGCATCTTCGCCTTCATGTTCACAGTTGATTGCAAAAGGCTGCCAAATTGGTCATGGATGCTAATGCAAAAAGGGAAAGATAACCTTGTCCAAACTAACAAGATTGAAAGATAGGTTCTTTCGTGATTTTTTGAGTTTTCTTTGGGAGTTTGGGTACATCTCTGCTTGGTGAAAACATAATTTGCAACAAACATTTCCAAAAGTTATGCTCCCGTCATCAGCATGCAATGATGTAAAACTAAAGCTCAATTAGAATTGTGTTTGCAGAAGCACGGCCTCAATTCTGATCGTAGTTGCTGACAGAAGGACAAAAAAGCAGAGGAAAAGAAACATGTCCGATGTAAATTACAGGATGAAGCTTCTATTCCTCACTTTTGTTCAACTTTTAATCAGACCTTTGAGTTTTCTCAGCCAAGACAAGTACTCATGGCACTCTTTGTTTATCATGTAGGCATGCACGATGTCGGAGATATCTGTTGAAATGCCCCTACTTTTCAAGTAGGAATACAATGCCTTCTGAAGTTTCTCAGGAAGATTACTGCAATAGAGTATAACCATGATCAGCAAAGCTATAATAACAAACAAACATGATGAAACATCATAGTAAAACTAAACAAGGGTTGACCATCACCTCAACCTAGCTTCAAGATTTGCCAAATCACTAGATTCATCATTTGGTCCAAATGACAAACTATCAATGATGAGTTCATTAGGGTAAGAGCTACAGCTGATTTCCAAGCATGAAGCAGCTCCTTTGCAAATCGTTACCATCAAAGGGATACAATACTGTGACGGGGCACCATTACCAGTGTAACTCCTGGGTTTGCCATCTTCAGACTGGTCCTCTTGATCATCATTTTCCTCGCCTCCGTTGACAGGGCTTGGCAATAACACTTCCACTTCAATTTGTTCTTTATGATAGCTCTTTTTAAGTGTTATCCTGTTAGTACCTTCCTTATCTTGGATTTCAAAAGGAAAACCTTTACCTAATTCCTTTGACTGCAGAACATAAATACATTACCATTCCAGATTCAAAAAAGCCTTATCTTGTATCTTCCAGTGACCCCAAAATCCTCTATACAGTCAGTCACAGAGCAAGGTACCGAAAAAACTTCAAATTTGATGGCTTTGCCATGCATACCATTCATTTCAAAACTTAAACATGTATGTATATCATTGCAATTTGCAAAATAAACAAAGTTTGGTTACTGGAATACAATTCTAGCAGAGTCTAAACTCTAAAGATGGAGACTATAATCAATTGCCGTTGGTGTTTCCTTTTTACATCTGTTCATCCACAAAACGAGAAGTATCAATAAGGGAGATGAGTTAATACCCAGTCGCGATTCTTGCAGTCTTTCTGGGCGTAGGAGATCTCCATGTTTATGATCCGGAGGAGCTGGGCGTCGGCGGCGGCGCTCGCCTGCGGACCGGACAGCGAAGAGAAAAGCGACGACGCACACACGGCGCCATGGCTGGGGACTTGATGTTGGGCAGTAGGTACGCGGCCAACGGATCGGGCGCTCCAGCTAGCGAGGAGGCCGCGCGCGGCGGCCGCCGCCGCCCACGGAGCGCGGCGTAGGGTGGAGGAGACCGCCATGGCCGCAAAGGTTTTGCGAGGGTTTCCTCAGGATTTCCTCATTTCCCCCAGCTAAGAAAAAAAGGTGCTCGAAGTTTTTGGACCGTTGGATTGCTCGTTCGGCCGCTACAGTGTTGGGATGGGGACGAGTGATATTTTTAAATGGGCCAAAAAAGATACTGATTTATAGGCCGAAATCATGTGAGGCCCATTAACTATTACAATTAAATAACATTTCTTAATTTTTCAGGGCTCACAATTTATATAGTAATTTTTCTACATAGCAACTTTTTTGGAATCTACAAATCAAACACACCCTAAACTGTCTATAAATTCAGCTTCAGTCATCAAACGTTGACCATAGTAGCCAAGAGCTAAGACATCACACTGTGTCTACGTGCAATCGAACTATTGACATCAAGTCATCGACACAGCGTATCATTACAGATCTCAAGATAATTTTTTTGAAGTAATAGATAAAATTAAATTTATACAGGAAGTATGTGAAGTATGCAGGAGGCTTTAGAATCAGTTCAGTTGAGCCTCTGGATGCGAACAATGCGGCCGAGTTCTTCTTGCACCGACACGAGCAGAATGAACGCCTCCCGCTCGCCCTGCACGTCCACCAGGTGCTCCACCGTGCCAGTGCGGGCGTCGGAGTAGCAGCTGGAGGCCAGAACTCGTAGCTCGTTGTCCGGCGGGATGACCTCAGCCACCTCCTCCTTCCCCTCGGCCGTCACCGTGAGCCGCATTGTCACACCGTGCTCGGAGTACTCGACGCACCGCAGCATCGCTCCAACTCCGTCGTGGACGGCCGCCACCGTGGTCTCGTCCGCTAGCTAGAGGGAACGCCCTTCCCCCGATCACCACGTGCTCGCGCTGGTCGACGCCGTCGTCGTCGGCGCTACTGGCGCGGCAGTGCTCGCGTAGCACGAGAAGCGGCTTCCCGTTGTGCTCGATGAAGTCGCGCATGACTCCGCCCACCGCGGCGCGGAGCCGCGTCAGCTGCGGAGGCAGAGCGTACGTGGGTGCCATGATGCCGGTGGCCGGCGATGCTAGAGAGGAAGCTAGATCTACAACGCACGTACGGGATCAACAAGCTCCTGGATTCCCCACGGAGATCGACGCCAATGCGATGCTGATTGCTTGGGTTCTCGATCGTTAGAACTGCGCCGCCGCCTCAATTTAAAGGGGAGTGAATTCTATATGTGCGAAGCGGAATCGGTGACCGAATGGAGTCCGACTCCGAGACTCCGAGTCCGAGTCCACCCACCCGTAGCGACATCTCCCCTTGTTGCAAAAGCACACCAAGTTACGATTCTTGCAAATATAACCAGCAAAAGGGAAATTCCGTCGACGGATAAGATAATCAGATGTACACTCCCAAATATTTATTCATCTTTTCCCCCAACTTTATTTGCAGCAACGGTAGCTTTCAGCTTTTGACCCAAACGAAGAAGCTAGTAGCTTCGGTTGTTCCAGAGACAGCCGTTTATTAGATTATTGGGTTAATTATTTTTTGTGCCACCCTATTTAATGAAACGTTAAATATACCATTATTATTCATCTATTTTCTTCGATGCAATTACTATTTCGTGATACTTCCGTTTATATCATTTAGGCCCACTTACAAACCGCTACACTCCCGTATTGCATGTTTTACTATTGAAAACTTAAAGTTCGCTGAGTGTTCCACGCTTTGCCGAGTGCAATATCTCGGGTACTCGGCACAGCATAATTTGCCGAGTATTTTTTTAAAAACACTCGACGAACTTTAAACACTCGGTGAATCAATTCTTTGCCGAGTGCCCCCACAAAAATACACTCGGCAAAGCTAGAGAGTAATGGGCGTCGCAACGGCGTGTTTGAGCAAATAAAAAAAATTCGGCTTTGCTGGGTGTTTTTTAGTTTTTTGAAAAATACTCGGCAAAGACAGTGGGTTTACCGAGTGTTTTCTGAAAAAACACTCGGCAAATCCAAAATAGTATTTATTTTGTGTAAAACATTATTTCGAGCCTATTTGATGTTTACAATTTGCTTTTAAATTAAATTTTTTATACAATCAAAATACAACATAACTTATCTAATTTAAAATTTTGGTATTTTTATGGGTCATTTTACTATTTTTAATTTATTAAGTGTGTTTCTAGGATTTAAATTGAAATAAGTGAAATTTGAACTACAAGTGCATGAAATAATTATTAAAAAATTATAGAAAAATTGCATTCATGTTTTTGAGTCTATTTTTACTTTTTATACAAAAAATTTAAATATATTACTAAAATTCTAGGTTACGACACTCGATCGACAACATGATGTTTTATAGTTTTTAAATTCTAAAAAAATCAAGTAAAGTCTAAAAAGACGAAACTTGTCACGGTGTTATGTTATTATACATATATACTGTGATAAAAATTTAAAAATGTTTAGAGAATTTTTTCATGTAGGATGTTAAGAAAGTGGAGATTCTCCAAGGACAAATTATATTTTAGAGAAGGAGTGAGGAAGGTTTGTAAGTAAATCATAGTTAAATTATCGTTTGAATTCGAAACTTTTTATACAATGAAAATACAACATAAATTATATAATTTAAAAGTTTGGTATTTTTCTGGGTTAGTTTACTATTTTTAATTCATTAAGTGTGTTTCTAAGATTTAAATTGAAATAAGTGAAATTTGAAGTACAAGTGCTTGCAATAATTTTAAAACAATTATAGAAAAATCACATTCATGTTTTTGAGTCTATTTTTACTTATTATACAATAAATTTAAAGATATTACTCAAAATCTAGGTTACGACACTCGATCGACAATATAGTGTTTTATAGTTTTTTAATTCTAAAAAAAATCAAGTGAAGTCTAAAAAAGACGAAACTTATCACACTGTTATGTTATGATATATATATATACTGTGATAAAAATTTCAAAAATGTTTAAAGAATTTTTTCATGTAGGATGTTAAGAAATCGGAGATTCTCCGAATACGAATTAGGTTTTAGAGAAGAAATGAGGAAGGTTTGTAAGTAAATCATAGTTAAATTCTCGTTTGAACTCAAACCTTTTTATACAATGAAAATACAACATAACATATATAATTTAAAATTTTGGTGTTTTTCTGGATAAATTTACTATTTTTAATTCATTAAGTATGTTTCTAGGATTTAAATTAAAATAAGTGAAATTTGAACTACAAGTACACGAAATAATTAACTAAATTGTCAAAAAATATTCATGTTACTGAATCTATTTTTAGTCATTACCCATTAAATTTAAAAATATTTAACAAAAACTATCAAGAAAATAATGAAAAGATTTTTAGCCCAAATAAAAATTATTTGCCGAGTGTCATATCTGAGACACTCGACAAATTTGGGCGCCAGAATTTTTTTTGCTTGCGCGCGCTTGACCAAAATTTAGAAGATTCCCGTCTAATCTGGAAAGAGTGGGCACCATTTTTTCACTTGCTTTAAATCCACCAATCCTCTCAGCTTCTCTTCCATCCTTCCTCTTCCCTACTCTTCCGTCATCGCCTCATCGTCGTCGCCTCGTCGCGGTCATCTCATCGTCATCGTCTCGTCGTCGTCGCCTTGTCATCGTCCCACCTCGTCGCAGCGCCACCTTCATCGTCATCCCCGTCCTCATCCCTGCCTCATCGCGGCCCCATCCTCGTCACCGTCCTCGCCATGCCACGCAGCCATCTCCACGCCATGCCCACCGTGCGGCCGTTGTTGCCCCGTGCACGCTGCACGGCCCTCCTCTCTGCGTCGTGCCCGCCACGTGCCCTTCCTCGTCATGCCCTGTCACACGCGGCGCACGGCATTTGTCGCGCCGTGCACGCCGCATGACTCTCCTCTCCTCGTCGTGCCCGCTGCACAACCCTCCTCTCCGTGCGGCTGTCGCTGCGCCATGCACACCGCGCAGCCCCCCTCTCCGCGCTGTGCCCGCCGCGCGGCTGTCCTCGTCACGCCCTACCACGCGCGCCGCGTGCCACGCCGCGCCACACGCTTTGACTTGGCGGCCCCTTCCGCGACACGTCACGCCCTCTAGAGATGTTCGATTAAATGTGTGTATAGGATGTCTATCCCATGCTGCACATTTTTTGTTTTTTTTTATTTTCGGTTTTTTTTGTTTGCTGAGTGTCAAACCTTGGGCACTCAACAAATGTCTTGTCATGTCTTTTTGCCTACCGTGAAGTTTTTTTGCCGAGTGCGTGTATGGCACTCGGTGAACCCTTCACCGAGTGCCTACAAAAAAACACTCGGCGAATCCCGCTATGCCGACATCGGGTTTGTCGTGTACCCTTCACCGAGTGCAAAAGAGACTTTGCTGAGTGCCTAGGGCACTCGGCAAATGTCTGTTCTCCCGTAGTGTTTTACCCCTACACTGTTCATCTTCTTCGCTTGTTAGTGTCTGACTGAGCTATCAACCGCTGCCATCAGAATGACCTCAAGAGCTCATCCATGGAACATTCTTAGCCCGCTTACTCGCTTCCCTCCTCGCTCGGCCTCATGTGCAGTGGTGTAGCTAGAGGGTAGCATGGGTAGGGCTAGGACCAGTGCTGGGAGTATTGTGGCGCCCCGATTTACCAAAATCGAAACATTATTGTATTTCATAAGAAAAACAATAATACAAGAGGTTCATCATGCGACAATCGTACATACGACAAGTATTCATGGTACGCAAACCATATTTATTACATCGGAGTTTAATAAAAACAGTAATAAAAGTAGAATTGCATGACGAACGCCTTCTTCAAGATCGTTTTCTTGACTGGGTCGCTACTCCAGACCATCCTCCTCATAGTACGCAGCCTCTGAAGTGTTTTTCCAATGGGTATGAGTACAAAAGTACTCAACAAGCCACCGCAAATGCAGGTAATAATGCAAGGTAATTACATAGGAAGGATAATTGGCTAAAAGTGCAGAAAAGTACATTTTCAGTTATTGCAGTTAATGTAGTCAAATTTTATCATGCGAAAAGTAAACATGAACCACAATAACACCATCTAACTTGAGGAGTACATTTTACCTCCTCGCACGACATTCCTTACATGTCAAACAACATGCACATACATTTCAATAGTAAACTAACTGTGGGATGTCACGCAACCCGCCCTTGACCGTGGGCTCGGCTTTTCGAAAAGATTTATGACTCTGATCAGAGATGTACTACTGTACCCACAAGGCACTCACTCATCCCAAACGAGATGACTCATACCACGGGAACTCGTGCCAAAACCTCAGCATGAAACGCTCCAAGCGATAACCACCCGCTCTAGGTTTCGCCGGCGCGTCGGGCCGCATCCCGGCTAACGTCGCACCCCCTTTTGCGCCACATTGGTACAAGCCACCCGCAGGTGCCGCTTGACCCATCTCCAAATGGTGGTGTGGCGCCCCGATTTAACGAAATCGGAACATTATTGAATTTCATAAGAAAAACAATAATACAAGAGGTTCATCATGTGACAAACGTACATACGACAACATCCATGGTGCGCAGACCATATTTATTACATCAGAGTTGAAATAACAATAGTAATAAAACTAAATAGCATGACGAACGCCTTCTTCAGGATCTTTGTTTGACTGGGTCGCTACTCCAGACCGTCTTCATAGTAGACATCTTCTGTGGGGTCCAACGGGTATGAGTACAAAAAGTACTCAACAAGCCACCGCAAATGCAAGTAATAATGCAGGATAATAAACAAGGAAGGGTAATGGCTAACAGTGCGGAAAAGTATATTTTCAGTTATTGCATTTAGTGTACTCAAATTTAATCACGCGGAAAAGTAAACATGAGCATCAACGACATCATCTAACTCGAGGAGTACGTTTTACCTCCTCGCACAATAGTCCTTACATGTCCAACCATCATGCACATACATATTCAGAGTAATCTAATTGTGGGATGTCACGCAACCCTCCCTTGACCGTGAGCTCGGCTTTTAGAAAAGATTTAAGACTCTGATCAGAGATGTACTACTGTACCCACAAGGCATGCACTCATCCCAAACGAGATGACTCATACCACGGGAACTCGTGCCAAACCTCGGCATGAAATGCTCCAAGCGATAACCACCCGCTCTAGGTTTCGCCGGCGCGCCGGGCCGCATCCCGGCTAACGTCGCACCCCCTTTTGCGCCACGTCGGTAAAGCCACCCGCAGGTGCAGCTTGACCCATCTCCAAATGGTGGCCTCGGTTTGGAACACTCCATACCTTAGTTAGGACTTACCCATTAGACTTGTGGTTAGTACGGAAGTGTATTGCAACGGATCCCGCAGACCGGTCCTTATAGTGCCCCGGGTGCTACCGACCAATGCCCTAGCTTGCACCCGGAACCCACCATGCATTCACTCACAACCACAACTCCAACACCGACAGAATTCCAAAGATGAGAATAACGGGGATCATATAGTAGAACCAATCGCTACGACTCATTTTTAATCCTATAGCAATCGTGTCAATACATTAGACACTAGCTAATAACATTTATCATATGGTGACAAGGAGTTTAGGCTAGAGAGCATGGCTTGGGTTGCACATCAAGGTCGGGGGATCCTAAATAAATATATTGTAAGGGTATCATTTGACTAATGCATATATAACCTATGTGTTTTAGCGATAGTTTAATCAAGCATGGGTTCAACATGCTCAAAAGATTGGTTTGGTGACTTGCCTTGTTCAGCGAAGGGTGAGGGAGGAACTTCCGGGAAATATTCCGGCTCCTCGACGACGTCGTAGTCTTTCCAATATAAATAAAGTAAAATAAAATAAATACAACATCCAATCTAAACAATATAAAATCACACAATGAGCACATAGGTTTAAGTTGGTTTAATCTAAAGAAAAATCAAGTTGTTAAGGTTCTGAAATTCATTTTATAAATAATTTTAAAAGAAATTAAAATGAAGTGTTGTCCTTTGAAAAAGGGTTTTAATTGTGAGTAACCTCATTTTAAACATTCTAATCAATTTAAAATGAAAGGTTCATGGGCAATGTAGTGGTTTTCAGTATATGAACAGAAAGAAAATACATATAAACTTTAATGAAATTTAAATAATTGAATGTACATTTTTACCCTAAGGGTATTTGAATACTTATTTAAATAAACATGAAAAAGTCTAAAGTAACATATTGTTTTTATTGAACTAAAGTGTAGAGAATAAAATTATAAAATTTCTGGAATTGAAATGACATTTTTTAGAGTTCAAATGCGCCAGATATGAATTTTACAAGTTTTAAACAGTTTCTGGAATTTGTTTTTAAATTTAAATCCCCTCGGGTCCACGGTGAGCCAGGCCCATGGTGAACCCGCGCACTGTGCGCGTGGTCCGGCCCAATCTGGACCGTTGGATCCAGATCCAACGCGCGAGAGCGAGGCGGGACGGTTAAGTGATAACGGATGGCCACGATTAAAACGCGCGAAAGGGTACTACGTGGACGCACGAGATCGAGTGCGGGTTTTAAATAGAAATGAACGCGCGAGATTAAAACATACCGCTTCGATCAGATCTGATGGTGCGGATTAGATCGCGCACGTGGTGAAACTGGCGCCGCTCGATCTCGATCGCACGGTCGGGATCGAATCCGACATGGCACGGGTACTCGACCCATGCCGGTCGTCTTCTCCGGTGACGGCGAGCGGGCCAGGGGCCACGGCGAGCGACGACGGCCCTAGGTAAGCCTAGAAATGGAAAGAGGACACTACGGCGGTCACGACGGTACCTCCGACGGCGATGAAGGACGCCGGGCGGTAATCGGCGGTGAGGGTATACGCGGTGGGTTCCTCGGGTACTCGACGGCGACGGCGATCCGGTGGTCTCCTTGGCCAGTGAAGGTGTGGCCGAGGTCGGGGCGGTCCTTGCGGTCGCAGCGGTGCGGCCGGCGAGGATGGAGGGGGACTCCGGCGATGGCGAGCGATGGCTGGAGCGTGGGCAGCGGTGGTGCGCTAAAAATCGAAGCGAGGGCGCTCTGTTTGTCTTCACAACGAATGGTCATGGGGGTCGGACGCGGTGGAGGCCAGGAGGTTAAATAGGGGTACCGGCGAGGGTTAACGGGCGTCGTATACAAGGAAAGCCGAGGGGGGGATTTACTCGCCGGCGACGGCTCGGCCATGCACGCGCAGCGTTGATCCCGTGGCTTAATGGCGTGGGTTAACGGGGGGAAACGGCCGGGAGAACGCGGGGGACCGTTTAATGGCGTCGAATTAAAGTGGGAGGGGCCAGCGAGGCGGATCCGAGGCGGGGGTCATTGGCTGGCGGAATTTGGGGGCGGGAGGTAGACGACGGTACTGACAGGCGGGGGCCACTGGCCAGTGGGCGTGAGCGCGCGAGCGAGAGGGCTGACGGGTGGGACCGAGTGGTCGGCGCGAGGGTTCGGTTGGCGCTGACAGGTGGGACCGGGCACGCGTGTGGGGAGGCGGTCTCTGATGGACGGGGTCCACTGGTCAGTTGGCACGCGCGGGGAGGAGTGGGCTGGGCCGGCTGGGAGAGAGAGAAAGGGAGGGGAGGCCCATTACTGTTTTAAAAGGTTTTTCTGATTTAAAATAATTGCAGAAAATAGATTAAATCTTTTGGGGCATTTCCAGGGTGGGTAAAAATTTGTAAAAATTCTCAAAAATATATCTTGACCTTGGGAGTCTATACAAAAATTTTCAGCTCTTGGTTGGTCATTAACTCTATGTTGTGGTTCAAAATGGTAAGGGAGGGTATTAAAGGTATTTCCCAAAATAATAAATTCAAGAAATTGAATTAAATAATATTTTTATTACTTTGAAAATTTGGGGTGTTACAAACTTATCCCCCTTACAAAGAATCTCGTCCTCAAGATTGGAATGCTACTCGAATAACTCGGGGTATTGGGCTTTCAGTTCGTCTTCTTTTTCCCATGTAGCTTCTTCGGCGGGGTGGTTGTCCCACTGAACCTTGCAGAAGCAAACTACACGACTCCTGGTCACCCTTTCCTTGGTTTCCAAGATCTTGATGGGTTTCTTGATGTAGGTCAAGTCTTCTTGGACGTTGAGCTGTTGAAGATCGGCTTGCTCGGCGGGCACACAAAGGCACTTCTTCAGCTGAGAGACATGGAACACATCATGAACTCCTGCCAAAGATGGGGGCAGTTCAAGTTGATATGCCACTTCTCCCTGCCGTCGGAGGATCTGAAAAGGTCCGACGTATTGGGGTGCTAGGTTGCCTTTCATGTTGAACTTTTGAGTGCCGCGGAGGGGAGTGACTCGGAGATAGACATATACGCCCTCCTCAAAGGTTAGGTCTCTTCGACGGTTATCGGCGTAGCTCTTCTATCGAGACTGGGCTATCTTTAACCGGTCCCTTATGATCTTGACCTTCTCTTCGGCTTCTCTTAATATATCTGTCCCAAACGGTTGTGATTCTCCGGTTTGATCCCAGAGCAACGGCGTTCTGCACTTACGTCCGTAGAGTGCTTCGAACGGGGACATTTGCAGGCTGGTTTGATAGCTGTTGTTGTAGGAGAACTCCACATACGGCAAGTTCTTGTCCCACATTCCGCCAAAGTCTAGAGCGCAAGCTCTAAGCATATCTTCCAATATCTGGTTGACCCTTTCGGTTTGACCGTCGGTCTGTGGATGATAGGCGGTGCTAAAGTTCAGCTGGGTGCCGAGTTCCTCTTTAAGGTTCTTCCAAAACTTGGAGGTAAACTGGCTCTCACGGTCAGATACGATCTTCTTAGGAACTCCGTGAAGGCATACGATCCGGGTCATATACAACTCAGCCAACTTGGCGACGGTGTAAGTTGTCTTGACCGGGATGAAGTGAGCCACCTTGGTGAGTCGGTCGACGATCACCCAGATAGAATCGTGACCAGCTTGGGTTCTGGGCAGTCCCGTGATGAAGTCCATTCCTATCTCTTCCCACTTCCATTCAGGGACTTTGAGGTGTTGAAGAAGTCCGGCATGTCTTTGATGCTCTGCCTTGACTCGCTGGCATGTGTCGCACCTGGCCACATACTCAGCTATTTCTCTCTTCAGGCTAACCCACCAATATTTTTCCTTCAGATCTTGATACATCTTGGTACTCCCAGGATGTATGGAGTATAGAGTATCGTGGGCTTCTTGGAGAATGAGAGTCTTCAACTCAGGCTTGTCGGGTACGCATATCCGGTTTCCGAACCAGAGGGTACCATGCTCGTCCTCGGAAAATCCGGGGGCTTTACCCTTCCGCATGTTCTGTTGGATCTCCAAGATATCCGGGTCTTCCTTCTGCTTTTGTCGGATCTGGTCTATCAAGACAGGTCGAGACTCCAAGGCAGCGAGGTACGCTCGGGTGGTGATCCCTAAATTCAGCCTTTCCATCTCCTTGTATAACAAAGGTGCTTGGTCCTGAATCATGATGGCATTGCAGTACCCTTTTCGACTAAGGGCGTCTGCCACCACATTTGCCTTGCCTGGATGATAATGGATGCCCAAGTCATAATTCTTGATCAGTTCCAACCATCTCCTTTGCCTGAGGTTCAGGTCCGGTTGGGTGAATATATACTTGAGGCTCTTGTGATCGGTGAAGACCTCACACCGATTCCCCACAAGGTAATGTCTCCATATCTTCAAGGCATGAACCACGGCTGCTAACTCCAGGTCGTGGGTTGGGTAATTCAGCTCATGCGGCCTCAGCTGTCAGGAGGCGTAGGATATCACCTTCCCTTCTTGCATTAAGACGCATCCCAAACCTTGGCGAGAGGCATCGCAGTAGACGTGGAAGTCTTTCTGGATGTCCGGTAGGGTCAGGATTGGGGCTGACACGAGCTGCTTCTTGAGGGTCTGGAAGCTTTCCTCACAATCAGGGGTCCATTCAAACTTCACTCCTTTCTGCAGAAGTCTGGTCATAGGCTTGGCGATCTTGGAAAAATTCTCGATGAACCGGTGGTAGTATCCGGCCAATCCGAGAAAGCTTCGGATCTCGGTCACGGTAGTGGGTTGCAGCCAGTTGGTCACTGCTTCCACGGTGGTTGGGTCCACCGCTATTCCTCCGGCAGATATGACATGGCCAAGGAACTTCACCTCAGACGACCAAAATTCGCATTTGCTGTATTTGGCGTATAATTGATGTTCCCTTAGCTTTCCGAGGGTCAGGCGGAGGTGAGTCTCGTGTTCTTCCTTGGTCTTGGAGTAGACGAGGATATCATCGATGAACACCACGATGAACTTATCCAAGAACTCCATGAAAACATTGTTCATCATGTTCATGAAAAAGGCCGGGGCATTCGTGAGTCCGAACGACATCACTGTATACTCGTAGAGTCCATAGCGGGAGGTGAAGGAAGTCTTGGGTATGTCCTCTTCTCTAATCCTCAATTGGTGATAACCTGACCTGAGGTCAATCTTGGAAAACACCGAGGATCCCTTTAGTTGATCGAACAGGTCGTCGATCCAAGGAAATGGGTACTTGTTCTTGATGGTTACGTCGTTCAAGGCTCTATAGTCCACGCACATCCTCTTGGTCTTGTCCTTCTTCAAGGCGAAGATGACCGGTGCACCCCAGGGTGAGGTACTCGGTCGGATGTACCCTTTCTGCTCCAGGTCTTCTATGTTGCTCTTGACCTCGGCTAGTTCATTGGCGGCCATCCGGTTTGGGCGCTTGGAGATTGGAGTGGTCCCGGGGACAAGTTCGATTCTGAATTCGATGTCCCGCTTGGGAGGCATTCCTGGTAGGTCCTCCGGGAAGACGTCCATGAACTCTTTGACTATGGGCACTTCTTCAAGGGCTAGCGAATGAATCGACGCTTCGAGTGCTTTGCGGCCAGTCATCCGAAAGGTGACGGCTTCGCCTTCAGGGTTAATCACTGTGACGGACTTGTTGGCGCAATTGATCACTCCCTTATGCTTCATCAACCAATCCATCCCTAGGATGAGGTCGAGTCGGTGCACTTAATGAGGACTGGCTCTGCTCGGAACGATACTCCTTGTATCTCTATCTTAACCTTAGGGTTGTATAAGTGGGCTAAGGTTTTATTGCCTAGGGTGGCAATCATCATGGGGACGGATAGAGGGAGTACGTCCAAGTTGTGGGTTTTCACAAAATCTTCCGAGATGAAAGAGTGTGTTGCTCCAGAGTCAAATAAAATTATGGCTGGTACGGAATTCACGGTAAACGTACCGAGCACGACTTCGGGAGCCTCTTGAGCTTCCTCCGCGGTGATGTGGTTGACGCGGGCACGAACCGCCTGGTTGGGTGTCGCGCCGTGGGGCTGCTTGGGGTGGGGACACTGGTGCGAATAGTGCCCTTCCTTTCGGCAGTTGAAGCAGACGACCGGCCTCCCTTGGCAATCCTTCAAAATCGGGGCCTTGGCGGCTGGGGTCGGCTGTGCGGCCGGAGCTGGTGGAGCGGGGCGAGGATACCCAGCGTTGGATCTGCCGGTGGCGTGAGGTGGCCTGTAGGCGGGCCGAGGATGGTAGGCGGGCGCTGGTGGCGGAGGGACGAAGCGGGGCCTCTGAGAGTTCGCTTGTTGATGTTTGAAGGTGATCATCTTCCTCTTCTTGAGGTCTAGCTTGTTCTGCTCAGTCTCTTGGATGAGCGCTTTATTGACTAGCCGTTGGAAGTCGGCGTAGTCGGTGGCGATAAGCTGGATGGACAGCTCATCCTTAAGTCCCTAGAGGAACTTAGCCTGGCGGAGGGCGTCGGTTCGCACTTCTTCCGGCGCGTAGCGGGCGAGGCGGTTGAACTCATGGAGGTACTCCATGACAGTCCAACTGCCCTGTTGCAGGTCGCGGAACTCCTACTGCTTCACCGCGATGACACCGACGGGGATGTGGGCGGCGCGAAAGGCGATGGTGAACTCCGCCCATGTCACCACGTGGTCCTCAGGCTGGGACTCACAGTAGTTGTCCCACCATTCGGCGGCGGGACCCTGGAGTTGGTGAGTGGCGAAGGCCACTCGCTCCCGGTCGGTGCAGGGGAGGAGATCAAGCTTCTTCCCAATGGTGCGGAGTCAATCTCCGGCCTCCATGGGGTTGGTGGTGCTCGAGAAGATAGGGGGACGCACATGCAGGAACTCCGAAAGTTGGGGAGCGGGTGCGAGTGCTGCTGTGCGAGGGGCGGTTTCCCCATTTTGCAGACGGTCCAACTGAGCTTGTTGGTGCTGCATCTGAGTGAGGAGGGCGGTGATTAGCTAGTTCTGATTCGCCATCATTTCTGCCAAAGTAGGGTGGTTGGCGGATGGCGACCAGACTGACGTGGGCCAGTTGCACCCCAGTTGGGTACAACACCCTCGGGCGCGTCACGGCTTCCTCCTTCTCCGTTGTTGGGGCCGGTGTTCTGGTGGTCGGCAATCTTTTGAATATACCATGTTATAAAGTAAAAAGATGATGACAAAACAATTAAAGAAGATAAGTTCATAAATTTCATGCATATAAATTAGTGGTACAAACTGTTTATTACAACCAAGCTTTTATTCTACCCACAACACACTCGTTGTGGATAGCACCACATACAAAATTTTGCTTTATTAAAATAGCGACCTCTAACGCCTACTCGCCACCGGAGGCGGTCTCCGTGCTCTCGGAACCACGGGTACGCGGCTCCTGAGGGATGGTGGCTCGAGAAAGTTCTCGATAATGGAGTCGGAGACGAGGCCGGGGCGTGGTGCAGGTGTGCTGGCGGTGGACGGTCCGGCGGTGGAGGGGTGTGGCGGGATCCGCTTGGGGCGAGGGACGGGCTCACGAATGGGCTTCCTCTTCCTAGGGAGGAGGGGAACCATCTCCGCGATGTCCTTTTGTAGCTGCATAATCTTCCGCTGCAGCTCGCCATTCTGCTGGATCAAGTTCTTCGTATCCTCACGAAGAAACTCAACCGTCTCATGGTGCTCATCGGCGTCGAGCACCGCCTCTGTATGGAGGTCGTACATAGCCTGAAGGAGACGTGACTGCCGGGCCATGACCGGATCACGCACGGAGTGAACTCCAAGGTAGATGCTACGGTAGGCGCTGGGAGTGCGCTTCGGCACAAGCCGGAAGGATGAGTTCTGAAGACGATCGTCGTAGATCATCCTCAGCTCCATAAGAGCCTGGAGGGTGACTCGTTGGCACGTGACGTCGAAAGTCGGGCCTCCAAGCGTGGTGGTGTAGGACGGCAGATGCTCTCCAGAGCCGTGGACGGTGAGGGAGACGTCGCAGGGTCCGGCAAACTCCTCCAGGTACACACCCTGGAATTTGGGCTCGAAGAGGAACCCGAGGAAGGTGAGCATCATGCGGAGCTCCCGGACGAAAGCCCTCAAAGTGGCGGCAGTAGCTGTGGACTTGGTAGACCGGCATCTACAAAACAGCAAGTTAAAGAAAAGTGAGGGGAGGAACAAAGTTTATAAAGTAGGTTTCCGAGAAATAATTTTTTTGCAGCTATTGGCTAGGCGGGTCTGTTTGGCTTCCTACAGTCAAGTCGGCTCTGATACCATCTTGTGGCGCCCCGATTTACCGAAATCGGAACATTATCGAATTTCATAAGAAAAACAATAATACAAGCGGTTCATCATGCGACAAACGTACATACGACAGCATCCATGGTGTGCAGACCATATTTATTACATCAGAGTTGAAATAACAATAGTAATAAAAGTAAATAGCATGACGAACGCCTTCTTCATGATCTTTGCTTGACTGGGTCGCTACTCCAGACCGTCTTCATAGTAGGCATCCTCTGTGGGGTCCAACGGGTATGAGTACAAAAAGTACTCAACAAGCCACCACAAATGCAAGTAATAATGCAGGATAATAAACAATGAAGGGTAATGGCTAACCGTGCGGAAAAGTACATTTTCAGTTATTGCATTTAGTGTAGTCAAATTTAATCATGCACATACATATTCAGAGTAATCTAACTGTGGGATGTCACGCAACCCGCCCTTGACCGTGGGCTCGGCTTTTCAAAAAGATTTAAGACTCTGATCATAGATGTACTACTGTACCCACAAGGCACACACTCACCCCAAACGAGATGACCCATACCACGGGAACTCGTGCCAAAACCTCGGCATGAAATGCTCCAAGCGATAACCACCCGCTCTAGGTTTCGCCGGCGCGCCGGGCCGCATCCTTGCTAACGTCGCACCCCCTTTTGCGCCACGTCGGTAAAGCCACCGGCAGGTGCAGCTTGACCCATCTCCAAATGGTGGCCTCGGTTTGGAACACTCCATACCTTAGTTAGGACTTACCCATTAGACTTGTGGTTAGTACGGAAGTGTATTGCAACGGTTCTGAAATTCATTTTATAAATAATTTTAAAAGAAATTAAAATGAAGTGTTGTCCTTTGAAAAAGGGTTTTAATTGTGAGTAACCTCATTTTAAACATTCTAATCAATTTAAAATGAAAGGTTCATGGGCAATGTAGTGGTTTTCAGTATATGAACAGAAAGAAAATACATATAAACTTTAATGAAATTTAAATAATTGAATGTACATTTTTACCCTAAGGGTATTTGAATACTTATTTAAATAAACATGAAAAAGTCTAAAGTAACATACTGTTTTTATTGAACTAAAGTGTAGAGAATAAAATTATAAAATTTTTGGAATTGAAATGACAATTTTTAGAGTTCAAATGCGCCAGATATGAATTTTACAAGTTTAAAACAGTTTCTGGAATTTATTTTTAAATTTAAATCCCCTCGGGTCCATGGTGAGCCAGGCCCACGGTGAACCCGCGCACTGTGTGTGTGGTCCGGCCCAATCTGGACCGTTGGATCTAGATCCAACGCGCGAGAGCGAGGCGGGACGGTTAAGTGATAACGGACGGCCACGATTAAAACGCGTGAAAGGGTACTACGTGGACGCACGAGATCGAGTGCGGGTTTTAAATAGAAATGAACGCGCGAGATTAAAACATACCGCTTCGATCAGATCCGACGGTGCGGATTAGATCGCGCACGTGGTGAAACTGGCGCCGCTCGATCTCGATCGCACGGTCGGGATCGAATCCGACACGGCACGGGTACTCGACCCGTGCCGGTCGTCTTCTTCGGCGATGGCGAGCGGGCCAGGGGCCACGACGAGCGACGACGGCCCTAGCTAAGCCTAGAAATGGAAAGAGGACGCTACGGCGGTCACGACGGTACCTCCGACGGCGATGAAGGACGGCGGTGAGGGTAGACGCGGTGGGTTCCTCGGGTACTCGACGGCGACGGCGATCCGGTGGTCCTTGCGGTCGCAGCGGTGCGATCGGCGAGGACGAAGGGGGACTCCGGCGACGGCGAGCGACGGCTGGAGTGTGGGCAGCGGTGGTGCGCTAAAAATTGAAGCGAGGGCGCTCTGTTTTTCTTCACAGCGAATGGTCGTGGGGGTTGGACGCGGTGGAGGCCAGGGGGTTAAATAGGGGTACCGGCGAGGGTTAACGGGTGTCGTATACAAGGAAAGTGAGGAGCCATGCTGAATAGCGTGGGCCTCATGGCTCCAGAAGTGATGAGTCATTGTCAACGATAGTCAAAGAGGACAGAAGAAGAAGAGATCTGCTGTTTCATGGGCCGCGTGTGACTCAGGTACACGGGCAGCGAGCGACTGTCGGGCAGAGGAGGCTGCGAAGTCGGGCTGGCCCAATCCGGGTACATGGGCCAGAAGCAGTAGAAGACCCACTGGGCTGTTGACCAGGATTGACTCAGGTACACGGGCGGTGAGCGATTGCCGGGCTGAGAGAGCTGCGGAGTCGGGCCGGCCCAATCCGGGTACCTGGTGAAAAGTTGGTGAAGGCTTTGTCAGTTTCGGCGCAAAACTAACAACCGTCGATCTTGTATCCGACTGTCCAGAAGAGAAGTCGTAGTCGCTACGAAAGCTTAGCTTCCGGATAAGTCATATGTAACTCTAGGCCCATAGTCAGTCAGTCGTGTCTGTAAAAATACCTAAGGGCAGTAGAGTCTTTTCCTTTATTCTTGCGTCTGTAAAAACCCTAAGGGGCTGGTAGAATATTCCTAGTGTTGGGCAGCCTATAAATAGGGCCCCAATCCCTAGGGTTTGGATGACCCCCTTCCAGAATTCACTTTTTAATCTATTGGGTCATTTTGTCTCCTCCGTTCTCTCTCCTGTGTGCGCCGCCAGGCACTGGTTCATCCCTTTTTGCCTTGCATTTACTTTGCTCCTGTGAGATTGAATCCCTTGTTCCTTGTTGAGGCGTGGGCATTGATTCCTCTGATTCAAGAAGCTTCGGTTTGTTGTGCTGTGTTGATTTTATTCCTGAGGATGTGTCTCTGTTGCTGTGTGTTCTTCACACAAGTAGTACTAGTTCTTGCTGTTGCAAGTAGTACTACTTTTCTGTAGCAACAATACTCAAGTACTTGCTCTGCTTTTTCCCAACATAGCTTTTTGATCGAAGCAGACTGGATTGAATGCCTTTTTGACTGTTTCTGCGAAGCCACTTTTTCTCTCTCTGTTCGAAGTCCCTCAGCTCCGTGAGGCAGGCTTCGACCTGACATTTTAAAGGCTTCGTTATTTAACTTCACTGCTAGCTTCGAAGTATGTTCCTGTGCTGTCTGTTAGCCTAAACATACTTCGACTATCCTTGCGAAGTTATTCTCCTTTTTTAAGCTGTTCGAAGGTTGTGCTTCGACTCAAAGGCTTAGTTTGAACTTCGTTGTGTGTCCTGAGTTGATAGCTTCGAAGTTATTTTTGAACTGACAGCGTCTCACTTCGAACGTCTGTGCGAAGGTACTTCGACTCGAGCTCTTCGAGGTCTACACTTCGACGGATTTCGAAGTTGGCTTCGAAGCTCGACTTTCTGTTAGACTTCGCTCAGTATTTCGCTTCCGACATCTCTGAAGGTCCTTGTTGTGTTCTGTTCGAAGGAAGAGTATAGCCTTCGTTTTGGTTTCTCTGTCGTGTTACAGGCTTCGCTTCTTTGTTCGAAGGTTATCCGTCTGTGTTGCGTTCGAAGTTTTCTGTTCGAAGGTCTAACTTCGAAGCACTTGGTTCGAAGCTGTGTTCGAAGCCTTGCCTTCGAAGTACATACTTCGAAGCAGGCTCCGACTTTGTCATACTTCGCTTCAAAGCATACTCCGCCTTCTACCACTTCGAACTAGGCTAGATCAAAACACCTTCGACATTTTCATCATCCTTCGGCAGGCCTCGCAACCGACCTCCGAAGCAGGCTTCGACAACCATCTCCGAAGCAGACCTCGACAGGCGAAGCAGGCTTCGTCAAGTTTCGAACAGGAGACAAACTTCGAATGGTAACTTCTCATTTCATTCTTTATGTACTGACTGTACTGACAGGCGGGGGCCACTAGCCAGCGAGCGTGAGCGCGCGAGCGAGAGGGCTGACGGGTGGGACCGAGCGGTCGGGCGCGAGGGTTCAGTTGGCGCCGACAGGTGGGACCGAGCGCGCGTGTGGGGAGGTGGTCTCTGACGGACGGGGTCCACTGGTCAGTTGGCGCGCGCGGGGAGGAGTGGGCTGGGCCGGCTGGGAGAGAAAGAAAGGGAGGGGAGGCCCATTACTGTTTTAAAAGGTTTTTCTGATTTAAAATAATTGCAGAACATAGATTAAATCTTTTGGGGCATTTCCAGGGTGGATAAAAATTTGTAAAAATTCTCAAAAATATATCTTGACCTTGGAAGTCTATACAAAACTTTTCAGCTCCTGGTTTGGTCATTAACTCTATGTTGTGGTTCAAAATGGTAAGGGAGGGTATTAAAGATATTTCCCAAAATAATAAATTCAAGAAATTGAATTAAATAATATTTTTATTACTTTGAAAATTTGGGGTGTTGCAGGTGGCCTCGGTTTGGAACACTCCATACCTTTGTTAGGACTTACCCATTAGACTTGTGGTTAGTACAGAAGTGTATTGCAACGGATCCCGCAGACCGGTCCTTATAGTGCCCCGGGTGCTACCGACCAATGCCCTAGCTTGCACCCGGAACCCACCATGCATTCACTCACAACCACAACTCCAACACCGACAAAATTCCAAAGATGAGGATAACGGGGATCATATAGTAGAACCAATCGCTATGACTCATTTTTAATCCTATAGCAATCGTGTCAATACATTGGACACTAGCTAATAATACTAATCATATGGTGACAAGGAGTTTAGGCTAGAGAGCATGGCTTGGGTTGCACATCAAGGTCGGGGGATCCTAAATAAATATATTATAAGGGTTTCATTGACTAATGCATGTATAACCTATGTGTTTTAGCAATAGTTTAATAAAACATGGGTTCAATATGCTCAAAAGATTGGTTTGGTGACTTGCATTGTTCAGCGAGGGGAGAGGGAGGAACTTCCGGGTAATATTCCGGCTCCTCGGCGGACAGCGGCGTCGTAGTCTTCCCAATATAAATAAAGTAAAATAAATATAACATTCAATTAAACAATATAAAGTCACACAACAAGCACATAAGTTTGAATTGGTTTATTTTAAGAAAACCAAGTTATTAAGTTTCTGAAATCTATTAAATAATTTTAAAAGGAACTACAAAGAAGGATGGCCCTTTCTAAAAGGGATTTTAAATTGTGAAATGGTCTCTTTTTAAGCATTCTAATTAATTTAAAATGAAAGGTTTAGGGAAAACTTAGTGGTCTCACCATATTAATAGGAAATAAATAAATATAAGCTTTACTAAAATTTAAATAATTAAATTTACATTTCTACCCTAAGGGCATTTGAATACCTATTTAAATAAACATGAAAAATCCAAGGTAAACATATTTTTTTATTGAATGAACATGTAGGGAATAATATTACAAATTTTCTGAAAGTGGAATGGTAATTTTTGAAGTTAAAATGCGCCAGATATGAATTTTACAAGTTTAAAACAGTTTCTGGGATTTATTTTCAAATTTAAATCTCCTCGGGTCCACGGTGAGCCAGGTCCACGGTGAACCCGCGCACTGTGCGCGTGCGCCGGATCGATCTGGGCCGTTGGATCCAGATCCAACGCGCGAGAGCGAGGCGGGGGAGTTAAGTTATCGTGGACGGCCAGGATTAAAACACTAAACCGGTACGCGATGGATGTTCTAGATACGTAGGTTTTAAATAGAAATGAACGCGCGAGATTAAAACGTAACATTTTGTCCAGATCCGACGGTGCGTATTTGATCGCGCACGTGGTGAAACTGGCAGCGTCCGATCACGATCGCATGGTCGTGGTTAGATCCGACACGGCACGGGTACTCAGCCCGTGCCGGTCATCTTCTCCGACGACGGCGAGCGGGCCAGAGGCCACGACGAGCGACGACGGCCCTAGCTAAGCCTAGAAATGGAAAGAGGACCTTGCGGGGATCACGAGGGTACCCTTGCGGTGGTGAACGGTCGACGGAGCAAGGCCGGCGACGAGCGGGGGCGGCGAAGGTGTTCCGGTCCTTGGCGGCGACGGTGGTCCGGTGGGGTTCGTCAGCGATGGAGCAGTGGCCGAGGTCAGTGAGGTCCTTGCGGTAGCAGCGGTGTGGTTGGCTAGGGCGGAGGGGGTTTCTGGCGATGGTGAGGGGCGACCGGAGTAGGAGCGGTGGTGAGCTGTGAATTTGCCGTGGGGGTCGAACGCGGTGGAGGCCAGGGGTTTAAATAAGGTCACCGGTGGGGCAGGGGGCGCAATCGGGGGAGGACCGAATTTAAAATGGCCTTAACGCCGGTGAGCTCGGTTGCGAGGGGATACGTTGAACCTGGACGCGATTCGGTTGGGTTTAAGGGGGGAAATGGTCAGCGCGTTGAGGGGAATTCATTGCCGGCGACGAATTAAACGGAGGGGGCCGGCGGGGGTGGATCCTAGGCGGAATTAGGGCTTCGGTCGGTGAGGGGGGTTTGGGGGCGGATCCCACGGGGACGAAGGGCCTGACAGACAGGGGCCACCGGGCAGCGGGCGCGAGCGAGTGAGCGAGGAGGCTGACGGGTGGGGTCGGGCTCGGGCGCGAGAGGGGGGCGGTTGGCGCCGACAGGTGGGGTCGGGCTGTCAGCCTGAGGCAGGCGAGGGTGACGGGCTGGGCTGGCCGGGAGAGAGAGAAAGGGAGGAGTGGGGCCCAATACTGTTTCAAAGTATTTCTGAATAAAAATAATTCGAGGAAATAGATTAAAATCTTAGGGCTACTTCCAAGGTTGATAAAAATTTGTAAAAATTCTCAAAAATATATCTTAGCCTTAGGATCATATAAAAAAATTTTAGCTCCTGGTTTGACCATTTCATCTAGGTTGTAGTTAAAAATGGTGAAGGAGGGTATTTAAAGGTATTTCCAAAATAATAAATTTCAGGAAATTGGATTAAATAATATTTTTATTCCTTTGAAAATTTGGGGTGTTATAAGTATGGGTCGTGCCATAGGGGCCGGCACGGGCACGACCCGAAAAAGAAGGTCCAAAGCACGGCCCAGCACGAAATCATATGGGCCGTGCTAGCATGGCCTGAAGGAAGGGCCGGGCCGGGCCTCAATTTGCAGCCCGTCGTGCCCCTGGCACGGCCCGCACACTTGGTCGTGCTTGGGCCGGCCCGGCACGAAAAAAGCCCAAAATGAGGTCTTGTTGTGTTGCTCAGTCAATATGAAGAGGATTGCAGTGGCATATTTGTTGGAGTGTTGCTTTTGATTTTTGAATATGAGGTCATGTGTTGGATGTGTTACTGTGTTACAATGCATGTGTTTCTTTGATAAAAAGATTATAAATTTTGTTTATTTTAAAAATACAAGGTATATACACCCTAATAGGGAAGATGATATATATCCCTTCAGTATACCAGTATACTTGAATATGTGGGCCGTGCTTGGGCGGCCCGACCCGAAGAAGGCACGCCGTGCTTTAGGGTCGTGCCGGGGCAAGGTTTTCGCTGTTTGGGCCAGCACGGCACGACCCGAAATAATTTCGGGCCATGTCGGCCCGAAACATTTTAGCCCGAAGCACGAAAGGGTTGGGCCGTGCCGGCCCGACACGGCCCAATTCCTAGCACTAGCTAGGACTACCCCAAAATTTATTGCTTAATGGTAGAGGACAGAGGCATTTGATGAAAAGAAGCCACAACGGAATGGCTGGCTACGCCACTGCTCGTGTGTGCCGCCTTCCTATCGAAGCCAGAGAAGAAATAAGATGTTGCTCCCTATCCAGTTCTGCTACAGAGGGCGCATGCAATGGCGGCTCCAAGGGGTAGTCCACGTGGTCCGTGTACTACCCCAGAATTTGGTGTAATAGATATTTTTTATTTAAGTGTTGAATATGTTTATTTTTTTATTTAAGTGTTGATTCTAGTGGATTTATGATATTATGAGATGTAAATGGTATATTTTTCATATTTTTTAAAAAAAATCACATTACGCTTTGAATTTATAACGGTATAAAATTTTGAGGTACATAATAAGAACACCTATGAAAACAATCCTGAAGCCACCATTGGACGCACGCATGCGGGGCGTATCAGCAATAGTAGTAGAACACTGACTGAGAGGTCGACGTTGTGGCGGCGGTGAAAGCAACTCGACCCACCCGATGACAAGGTCGAAGAACGGCTGCCTCAAGATACTCACCTATGCCAGCTTCGGCTAGCTCTCTACCTCTCTACTCATGAGACACTGAGTTGGGTTGGCCGACGGTCCAGATCGTTGTCACTTGCTAGCTGCACCCTGTCATCTCTACCACGCACATTTATTGATTTGAGTGTTAAGTGGAGAAGATGAACAGAGACAAAACATACAATACTGAAGTGTAGTGGTCTGTAAGTGGACCTAAATAACATGAATGGAAGTATTACAAAATAGTAGGCAAATAGGTGAACAGTAATGGTATATTTAACATTTCGTCAAATAACGACGACGCGGAAATAATTAACTAGATTATTTCTCCATCCCAAATCTCTTCGATGGATTTGTATTCGCCTTCCGGGTGTATCCAAAACTCTCCACGGATCGACTTCTCCTGCAAATCACAATTGCAATTCATGAGAATCGTCGTCATGCCGAGGTAAACGCGGTTTCAGATAGTCTGTGTCTGAAGGAGATGATTCTGGCTTGCCTGCTCGGTTTCAGGATCGAGGTTCGCCACTCAATCCTTGCCATCTTTTTTTTGAGGAAATCTTTTTTCTTGGAGCTCTCGCAAATAGTCGACGGTTTCTCACTCTAGTACGAAAGCTGAATACAAAGATGTTGCTAATTGTACTGCTGAATTGATATGGATCCAAGTCCTATTGCGTAAACTTCGGATCTCTCAAGAATGACCGCCCACTTTATGGTGTGGTAATATTAGCGCCACGTACTTGTCGGCTAATCCAATTTTTCATCGTCGCATGAAGCATGTTGAGGTCGACTATCACTTTGTTCGCGAGCGTGTTTCATCAAAACAACTTGACGTTCGGTTCATTTCTTCAAAAGATCAAGTTGCCGATATCATGACCAAGCCCTTGTCGACCGCCCCTTTTTGTCAATTTCATCACAATCTGAACTTAGATTCGCACCATCCAGATTGAGGGGGAATGTTGAATATAGCGATGTATATCTATAGATAGAAGGTGCTTTTCATTCCATTGGAGCTACATCTCCTTAATTATCGTGAACCTTCCTAACAGTGGCGGCTCCAAGGGGTAGTCCAGGTGGGCCCTGGACTACCCCAAAATTTGGCTCAATACATGTTTAGATATTTTATTTAAATATTGATTATGTTTATATTTTTTTTATTTATGGGTTGATTCTAGTGGATTTATGATATTAAGGGGTGTTTGGATCCAAGAGCTAAAGCAAAAGGAGCTAAAATTTAGCCTCTTTAGGGACTAAAAATCCAAATACCAAGGCTAAAAAGGGGCTAAAAATTTTTAGCCCATTAGCCCCTAAGGAGGAGGTTACAAGAGGGGCTAAAATGCTCATTTTCCACCCATATCCCTACTATGCATGCATGCATGAAAAGTAAGCAATAAAAAAGGATATTTCGGTCATTATATATAGTAATAAATGTTTTAGTCCTTTTTTAGGGCTTGGATCCAAACAGGAGTTGACTAAAATTTTAGCCATTTTTTTAGTCATTTTGCTTTAGCCCCTTGGATCCAAACAGACCCTGAGAGATATTAATGTTATATTTATCATATTTTAAAAAAATATATTATACCTTGAGTTTATAATGTTACAGGAACACCCATGAAAAAAATCCTGGAGCCGCCACTGCTTCCTAACGTATATCTCCTATATAAGTGCAATGTTATGCTCGCAGCAGCTTATGCCTTGTAGCTATAGTTTCCTGGATGTCTCATATGGTCTCGGCCAAGGAAGAGGGCGATCACCCACGAATCTCAATTAGCTTCAACTTGCACAAAAGGCAGAAAGTCGCAGCAGCAAATATCACATGATCTCTCATCTCTCTTTCGCTTTGAGCTATTAGTAGCCTTTTTCGGTTGAAATAAGTCTATATAATATGTCATGTATTGTCGTTGGATTACCTAACCCTTAACCTAATAAATCATGTGTTTAATCCCTTAGCTTTTAAATACCGTTTATTTAAATTTTTAAGGTGGTTTTATAAAGTGATTTTGCTCTATTAAGATGCCACGTTAGATAAGATTGTCACATTGGTCACACACACCTACATAAAAAACCAATAGCCACACTCTCTAGACTTTTCATTCACTCCATCAGTGACTCGTTCACTCTGACGTCTCCTCCCTCCCTCCCTCTCTCTTCGTCTAGCCAAACGACGAGTTGATGATATGGAGTAGGCCATCCAATTGTAACTTGAGTTGAAAGTGAATCTTCATACCTAGTAATTATGGTTTCTTCCCAGTCATATTAAAGAACAAAGAAAAATGAAAACTAGAGCTCCAAAAAGTTATCTAAAAATAAGTAATGGCACGATGAAGCAGAAATTATTCCAAGCATTGCATTTAAAGGATAAAAACTATCAATAGAATCCTTTTCAGATCCAATGCTAAGTTCATCGAAATAGCCGCAACAACAACACGTTGGGCACCAACCAACCAATATAAATTTCCATCCTTCTACTTTTTTCGAAAGATAGTAAGATTCAACGGTTGCATTAACATCAAGGAGATGAGAACAATGAAATAAGGAAAAACAAAAAATAATCTTATCTAATGTGACACGCTAACAGAGTAAAACTACCTTAGAAGATAAGTAAACGATATTTAAAATGTTAAAGAGTTAAACACCTAGGTTAAGTAATCAACCAGCTATACATGAATGAGTCATGTAGACTTATTACTTTCCAATTCGAATAGTTAGTAAACTAAACTACGGATCTCTCCTCGGATAAAAGTTGTCAACTGAGTAGTGGCTAGTGGGCCGCTATTTGCTCACAACATATTCAACACTAATTTATCTATTTTTCTAAAATTAATTTTAGATATTTTAGAAAAAATATACTGTTACGGTGTTTCTAAATAACTCTATAATCACTTCCTATATTTTTTAAGTTCTCGGTGTGTATTTTATATCTAGTTATTTTCAGATAGCGGCTTATTAGGCCTTGTTTAGATAGACTAAACCTAATTGTTAATTGATTAATAGCTAGAGCTAATTGTTAGCTAGCTAATAGTTAGCTGATTAAAATTTAGTGAATATTTGTTTGATACTTTGTACTAATAGATAGCTATATATATATATATATTCAATTTTACCCATATTATATTAATGGTGCTACAGTAGTTAGAGGTAACAAGGATCCCACGTTAGCTCAAATTGCTTCAATTTTGTGTATTGGTAGAGCTAACTATTAGTCAACTTTATTAATTAGATTAAAGCTAATATTTAACTGCTAACTGTAGGGAAATATCATGTGCAATCGCTTATTTGGTGCAATCGTGCAATCAAGCAATCTGGTGCATCCAATCAAACGATCTAGCGGTTACATATGAAAGGGATTAAAAGTAAAAAAATACTAGGTTTCAGGTGAATGCACCAGATCGCTTGAATATACGATTACACTAATATAAGTGATTGCACAGAATATTTCCTCCTAACTGTTATGGATCCATAAGATTCAAACAATGTCTTATTGATCTTATTGGCAAACATTGTCGCTATTAACTGCAGACAATTAACTACAATAAAAGCGTCCAAAGTCACGGGGTGATCGCTTTGTCAACCAAAATCCATCCAAGAAAGAAGAAACACCGCCACCTCGCCGTATGAAATCTACCCAAACGTGCAGGTTGAAGTCGCGCGCTTCGTCATCGTACGGAGCCCACGTTAATGCGCCGCGAGAACGCGCTGGCGATCGCGATCGCGATCGCTCAACCCCATCTTCTTCTGTGCTATCCCCAGACATCGGATCTCCAGATCGGAAGCCACCGCCGCAAGCAACCGCTCGTCGTCGTCTTCCTCCTCTCGTCCTCTTTTCCCCCCGTCGCCCGCGCGCTCACGCGGCAGCTGGGTCCCGCGCGCGTCAGCGTCGCACCAACTCTACTGCCGCCGTGGCGCACTGGCGCCAGCCACCCAGCCATTCCGTGCCCTTTTACCTCTCCCCTCTTTTCTCTTCCGTCCCCCTCCCCCTCGGCCCTCTCCGCGAGTGAGCCTCGCCTCTCACCTAGAGCCAGCGGCAGTTGGGCGCGATTTGGTTTCCGTCCGTCCCCGCAACCGCCTCAGCGACCCGACCAGAGCAATCGGATTGGCAGGGAGCGATCCGTCCGCCTGCCGCGCGCCCATGGCCGGTCGGAGCGGCAGCTGAGGGGACGGCGGTGGCGGGGTTCCGGCCAGGATGTGGGAGCTGGCGTGGAGGCCCGGGACGTGGGGCGGACTGGCGCTGCGGGTGGGGCAGGTCGCCTTCGCCGCCGCCTCCATCGGCGTCATGGCGTCCGGTCTGGGCTTCGCCAACTACACCGCCTTCTGGTACTCTCGCGTTCCGTTTGGTTTTGGGGGAGTTTCTCCTTGTGGTGGTCTGGTTTGCGCCGGTGGGATCCTGTAGTCGGGCGGGCGAGAGAGTTGTTCCGTGAAGTGTCATCTAGCTCCCGCCTGGAATAATGCGAGTAGATGCGTGGCAACTTAGGTGGGGAATTTTGGTTGGGCGCAATGAGGGGCACCAATTTTTGAGCTGAATCGTTTTGTCTTGTTTAGCGAGTAATTGACTTGTGGTCTTCCAAATTTGGGTAGTGAGGAATTGAGGGGCGGATGATTGATAGGTAGTTTCGTTAATTTTCAGACTTCAAAGTAGAATCGTATAAATCCAAGCCTTTCATCACTGGCAAGTGGCAGCTATGCTCTCGCTGGGACGGTTGTTTACAACATCTAAGAAGGTCTGAGAAAAATATGAAGCTATCACTATACTTTGCTTATGTGGATCTGTAAATATGCCTAGTTCACAACTTATAAGATTGGATTTTGCTGTTAATGCTGGTTGCATCGACTAAGATAGTTGGTAATCCCCTTTATTTGATGCCATGTGAGACATGTGGATATGGTGCATCTTAATGATTCACATGTGTGATTAGAATTCTAGTGCAGGGATGACTTGTTATTGGTAACTTGGTGTTTAGTAGGTGTTAATATACATTCCTTCTTGTATTCTTATGCTCTCTAGAGTGAGCCACCTTTGAATCATGTAATGAGTTTGATGTGGCATCCAAATTTCAGCTACTTGATTGCGTCAATGGGATTACAGTCATTGTGGAGCTTGGGACTTGCATGCCTTGACGGATATGCCTTGAAAGTCAAAAGGGATCTCAACAATGCTCTTCTCGTGAGTTTATTTGTCATTGGAGATTGGGTAATGATTAAACTCCATTTGCATCTCTGTTCATTTGCTGCGTTGAATTTTTTTGTTTGCTCCAAGAAAATTTTAATGTGCCGCACTAAATTGTTTCTGATAGTTAGGTGGTCACATCCTATACATTATTAAATTATTTTCTACAAGATTACATGCTGCACTGGTGTCATTGATGGTCGGGCAACTTCTGTGAGTTGTTGTGCCTTTAATTTTGTGAAGATAACTGTTTGCTGCACATTAGCACATTATATGTATTTCGAACATGAGGAGTTGAGGGAGCTTGGTTTTCTGTAGTTTTTCTGGTAGTTATTCTAGTTCTCATGTGTTTGTATGTAAAATATACTATTGTCAACCAAATGGTAAGTGACCATATTGATTTGACATAGAAAGAAATATATGTTCTGCGCCTGACATGCAACCTGGTTTGAATTGAGTTTTTGATCAAATTGTGACACTGCGAGTACCCTGGGTTTGGGTGTCATTCACCTAATCATTTTCCATAATTCACTGCTTTCAGCAGTATTAAATTAATTCATCTATTTGATGCAGGTAACAGCGCTTCTGTCATTCGCTGCATCATGCTCGGCTGCTGGTGTTATAGTTCTGTTTAAAAGGGACGTGCTTTTCTGCAGAAGGTATCCACAACTGCCTTGCGGGAGATTTGAACTTGCCGTAGCGCTTGCTTTTCTGTCATGGACGCTTAGTGCTACGTCAGCCATTATCATGTTCTGTCTCCTGGCTTCATTCTGATCTCGCGTATAATCCTGTGTAAGTTCTGTTTATAGCATCACCTTTTCTTTTTATCTTGTTAGATTTGCTTTTGTATAGGATGATTTTCGAGAGTATGTAGCGAACCACACGGCCAAGAAGTGAAAATGCTGGGAAGTTCATAAGTCCATTTGAGTGAACATTTCCAAGAAACTACGGAATGGAAGATTTGCTTGAAATGTTTGGTTCTTTTCATGTTGCAACTTCTGATTCATAACTTGTCTTTCCATTATGTTTTCGTTAATGGCTCATAGTAAAGAAATACTATCCTGGTATCTTTTTTTAGAGACTACGTTGGTAGCTAACACTGTGCACCCTGCCCTGCTTAATGCATTGATTTGGCGAAGCGACATTCTATGATTCTGTCTTAGTATATTTTGGGCTTTCGGCAGTTTTCTTCTTTTGAAAGATAAGCAGTTGCCTATTGTATAAATAAAGTAGAGTTTGTGAGTGCATATTTTGGTAGTTTAAGAATGATGGTATGTTGGATACTTGGAATTACATATTTGTGACCTTGTGGGTAGCCAAGCATTTTTTAAGGGTACTGGGGTTCGGAGGAAGGTCCTGTCTCTCTTCCTTCCCGATGAAACTGGAAGCTAATGACTTCGCATGCAGATGAAGTTTTCAACCACAAGAATTCAGAAGAAGACTGAGCAAATTAGTGGCCACTCCATGCAAAACATGGGAAAGAGGTAGCGTTTCAGAAAGAGTGGTAGTGCATCGTTACACCTCCATCATTTCTCACCTGGCCACTCACATGCACTTGGCCCGCATCAAGTGGTAATGGTATCTTGTCCAGTTAACCAAAACAGTATGGAACAATGGAAAGAAGACGAGATAGCATCAGTACAATTCTGACATTATGTGAGGAGGCCAAAACGTCAACATAGAGTGCATTGTTGTCAGGATTTTTTTCATCCGTCACAAGCATGTTGAGCAGGCTTATAGTTTTGGCATCAACAACATATACAAGGAGATGGTATGGAGCCAACAGCTTGTATAGTTTCATCTCCTCGCAGCTTTGGGAACCGGTCGTACAGCACAGATGCACAAGCTCTCTGTTGCATTCATTCTTCTTTGTTGTTGACTCGCATGTGATGAGCATGGCCTCCGTGGCTCCGTCAAGTCCATGAAAATCTGTGATGAATCAAATGTGAATTCAGTGTCAACTGGAAAAGGGACCAATTCACACGGATGAGCAAGGTTTAGGGGTGGCGATGGACCATGGTCCATGGTCCTTTTCACAACCCACCTGTTTTGTGTATAGCCCTTAAAATTTGTATGCTAAAAGTTTGATCTCATCGAGCTCACATCATGAGTTAATTTACACCGAAAAGAAAAGGTGAGGCAGAAAGGGTGTGTTCTATGGTGTGCTATATAAGTATTGACTCTATGGAAGTTGGAATAGCTGTGAAAATCTGGAAGGAGAAATCACCTGCACGCAGTCATTCCGTGACAGCAACTGTGTTGGGAACTGGGGAGGAAGAGAGGAAAGTAGCATGAATCTGAATATGGCAGGTTTATGATTGAACATATATTAATGCCACTTCTGAAGAGAAGTATAGCAATTAGCAATTAGAATTTTCGCTCGAACAATTTGACGCAGTTGATTTCTTGTTTACGTCTGGTTTGGCCGTTAACTTGAACTCATGACTTGCGACGAACTTGTTTTATCTGAGGTTTCTGATAGACTTTGCGCTGGGGCTCTCGACTGGCGAACCTGGTCACCTGCTGCTGCTGGCAGCCTGGCACAAGGAACACTTCCATGGTTCCCCACTTGTTTTGTGCCAACTACGTCTGGTTTGGCCGTTAACTTGAACTCATGATATATTTCTATTTTTCACTGGAGAAATGTTATATTTCTATTTTTCACTCGAACCGTAGAATTGATCCACTTTTTTTCCGGGAAGAATCGATCTACCTTGGACTTTGCCCTGCGGCCTGCGCTATTACCTCCGTCACGGCCTCCTTTCCTTTGCCCCGCCACCGGCAGCCATTTTTGTCCCAAATGAGATCCCTATAGTTGGCGAAGCCGAATACAGGGAAAGTTGCCCTCTCTGTGCCGTCCAAAATCGATTGGATGGAGCATGAAGAGACTTTTCACAGTGGTGGATCAGCGCTGGATACTTAAAGAAAAAAGAAAAAAAATTGTATCGTCCGATTAAAATTGGATAGTTCCGGAACGCGACTGTCTCTACAGCCAGGCATCCCGAGAGGAGCGGCTCCTTATTGTCCACGCCACATCAACCCATGGTGGCCTCGACTGCATACGATTTCAGCGAAATCGCGCGGAAAAAAAAGAGAGAAAGAAAACGTGCTACCAGGTTGACCGTGAGCCTGTTCATCAGTCCAATACACAAGGAATCGGCCTAATCGGTCGTACATATGACCAATGGACGAGCCCCTTTCTGCCAGATTAGAACGATGTCTGTATAAGATTTAGGAAATAAATTTAAGATATCTTTTGAAGACGTACGATACTTTCCATTTTAACTTCCTTTTTGGCACCCATGCATGTATGTATACAAGGCTTTGTACAATTGTATATATACATGTACGCGCTATTTTTCTCCCAGATTATTCGATAGGCACTATACACAACTATCACTCTAATTACTTATGGTGCGGACCTCCTTGTGAGAACCTGCACCCATGTATCAGATCTGCATACTTGCCACTTTCACAGATCATCAACAAGCTGAAAAGAAAAGAAAAGAAAAGAAAAGAAAAGAAAAAACAGCAGACAAAAACTGCAACTTACGCTAATAATATTCACAGTTGTTTGCTCAATCTGCATACATACCATAACAAGTATTTGCTTGCTTTCGTACGTTTGACTTGATTTATTGCCACTGTTGCATTTCCATGGTCATCAAGAATCATTGTGCTGCGGTCGCTGGGCGACGGTGATGCACCTGACACCGCAGCGAGGGCGACCGTCGCGGCGAGCCGGAATCAGCCGGGGAAGACTGGGAGAAGAGGCCGCTCGCCGGCTGCTGGAACCGTCCGGAGTCGCCGGGGAGACGGAAGTAGGAGGACGACGGCGACGGCGACGGCTCGTCGAAGAAGAGGTCACCGAGCGAGACCTGCCCTTCTTTCCTGTACTGCACCACGGCCCTGTAGATGAACGGGATGAAGCCTTCCATGAGCTGAATCTGCAGAAGCTCTACTGGCTTTTTTCAGAGAGAGAGAGAGAGAGAGAGAGAGAGAGAGAGAGAGAGATTTTTTTTCAGAATTCAGAGTTCAGAGAGCTGGAGAGAATGGAGAGAGGTAGTTAGGACACTTGAGAGAGGAGCTATCTCTGAGCAATTTAGGATGGCAAAGGAGGGTGATGTGAGCTTAAAAAGGGAAGCAAAAGAAGGCCTTGAGTGGATAGAGACCAAACAGTGTATTTGTTAAGTATCTAGCTGATATGATGCTACTATTAGCCAAGCAATATGCTACTGCAATTGTTTTCTATCTGACAGCTTGAGCTTAACTCTGAATTAAATGTGTCATGTCAGTGACTCATACGGCCATACATGGCTTCCAGGTTTTATTTTCTTAAAGGGTTGGTGCACATGAGATTTCTTGCAAAAAGAGGCCGAGACTTGAACGCAAGGGATGTTTCAGTCTTAGAAGGCGAGTTTTACAAGTGGACAGTGATGTGGTGAGTGCAGGAATATCTTTTGTCAATTTAACCCTTGGAAGCATGCAATGCAGCACTACAGCTTGCCTGCTACAAAACAAAAGAAGGCTCTGTCATTTCAGATCATGGTTGAGCATCCAGAGGATTTTTTTTTTCATTTCATGTTTCCGGTGACGTGATTATTTGGAAATCAAGATTTTTCGCATGAACTTGCGTCACTCCAGCCGACTCCTGCCAGGTTAAGACAAGGCCGCCCATCAATCGATTCAGGTGGCGACTTCTCAATCACTTGTTGAGTTGTTGCAATCAAACTAGAGAAGAATGGCAGCACGACTGCAGGATTGACCATAATAAACTGGAGCAGTATTGGTTTGTTTATGTGATCCTCTGGAAGACTGAAGATGCTGATCAAACGACAGTTCAGACGGATCAGCCGGTTCTTCGGCTGCAATTTGATTTGTCATTTGCCTGGATAGCTTCATCTGATAAGCTAGATGCCTACCTGGCATTATTAAATCGGCCCTGATGTGTCTGTCCCAACTAACGACTGCATTTATGCTGGGATCAAGAAACACCTACCAGGATTCAGGTTAAACCGCATAAGCTTGCTTGTGCTAGCTGTTTCTGAACCCAGGCTCGAGATTTCGCATCAAAGATGGCTGCTTTCTCTGAGATTCTGTATACCGGGCATGAAACCATCCATGTCTCCAAAATCCACATGCCTTCTGAATATCTATCCGATCTACCGAAGCAGGAAGGATTATCCGGCCCGTGGGTGTTCGTCGTTGGTGGACAAGGCTTCCTGTTGGCGCTGCCGGAAAGGAAAGCAGATACTGGGCAGTTGGATTTCGACGTCGAACGAATCGGCACCAGAAACGAGAGGAGGAAGTGGCATTCTAATCGGAGACTAGCTTGTACATTTCTTAGGATCTAGGCTTTACCCGCACGTTGGATGTGGCCGATGGATGGAAGAAACAGTTATGCAAGAGCATCTCGTATAAATTATTATATATCTATTTAAATTTGAATTTAGTTATTTTTGTAAAAAATAAAGTTCCAAGAGTTTCGAGTTCCATTCATCACTCCGAATTATAGGATTAGTTTGACAAATCCGCATTGTTTTTTCACGTATGTGTTGCTATAGGCTTAATGGTACACATATTTGAATGCATCGTAATTTTACACAAAATTATTATATATTATAAACCATATTTGTAGGATTTTAAAAATAAAGATCAAGATTATACCGAAACTGTTGTAGATTGATTAATTCGTAGGAAGAAATATAGTTTACGACGATCCAGTAATTTAAAGAATAAAATTTAGCGGCTATAACGGAACGTGAAGAACAAACCGCACGTGTGAGATGCAGCCCGCGGATCAGTCTAGTAGAGTAGTAATTTGTTATGCTAGATTGAGTTTTGTTTTATTTCTGACTTCTAACCAACCAACTAGCTAGGGCACGTTTGTTTTAGCTTCTAACAGTTAAAAATTCTTAGTAGTTAGTCTGAATAGTTGGAGCTATTGATTCTTACAATCTGAATCCAAAATTTAGACCATTTATTTTAATTTTAAATTCTATACATAGCTGCAACTACCCTAGACCGAAACAAACGTGCATAAGGGCATCCCCAATTCTGTGACTAGTATGGTTTCCATAGTATTAAATACACTGTCATGTAGGTAAATTGCTGATGTGGAAGAGAAATTAAAGAGGAGAGACGAGGAAACCGTTTCTTCTGCAGGAAACTGAGTCGTCACGCTGTCCAACGCGCAAGGAAACCAGGCTGCGTGCGTTGGAGCATTGGCGTAGTTTCTAGGTGATTTCCTTGCGCATGCCTCTCACTCGCTGCCTTCACATCTTCTCCCAGGATCTCCTCTGTGTGTTGGAGCTATTTGATGTTTGCCACAACTTATCAACTATTTTTATAGTGCATGCATTAAGTTATTAAATTGTAATCTACATAGACACTACTATGGAAACCATGCATTGGGATAGCTAGTTCTAAAACTAAATTAATTGACTCTTTCTCCTTTAGAAATCATCTATGGAAACTATGGGTTAGTTACTTTTGTTGATTTTGCACTTGTTTCCGAGCCAATTGGATTCCTCACCCTCCTCACTGTCGTCTGTTGTGGGGACCACGGTTTTGGAATTTCTGAGATTTCATATTAACTGGTAGGTCGTGGTAGGTCAAGTGCCTCAGTTCAAAAAATTCTGATTTAGCGAAACTATGTTCAAATTTCAATTTTATATGAAAATTTCGTTCGATTTCCATTTTTTCTGAAATGTCAGTCCCCCTGAAATATTTTTTTGCATTCTGAAACGTAAAACCCTGGTGACGACTGTTATCTGAAGTGATAAGGTTTCTGGACGACCACCAGCAAACGGTTCACTGTTCTGCAGCGGACAACAGTTTTTGTAGGAAAATTGAGCACAGAGCGCTAAATTTAGGAAACTTACCTGTGAATTGTATTTGCTGTGGTAGGTAGTGGGCCGGACCATCACGCCAACGCAGCCCACGTGAACAGTACAAGTAGCTGTAGATATATAGGCGGTGTTTAGTTACGTAAAGTAAACAGTAATATAATTAATTATAATGTTAAGCGATAACAATGTATTCCTTCTATTTCAAAATATAAGTCATTCTGGCAATCCTATTTTCGATAAGACCGGTTGACAATTGAATGCAATTTTTCCTATTATTTGACTATCCATAATAGTGTGGAAAGAAAGCCTTGAGGAAGAGTGGCCTTGAGTTTTTCGCATTGCCTTAGGATTCGTTAGTTCTCTTTCTCGAGTGGACGAGAAAGGGATATAACTCAGGGTGAACTGATGACAGGGAAACCGGCGACCGAAACCTCTGTGACATTTGTCAGATTCTTCTATATATCCAAATTTATTGATCTATAGATAAATTTGAAAAAAGCCATAATGACTTACATTATGTAATAAATGTAGTATCATATTACTAGATTTGTTTGGTTAAGAAGTACAATGTATTATGTTTATATTATAGTGTTTGGTTGACACGTATAATGTATTTTAGTAACACAAACTGATGTAGACTTGGTTATAGTGTAATGGCCTGATTATTAGGTTGTAATCTGATTACGCGGTACACATTTTAATCAAACAAAATCTAACGTGATTAGTTTTCGCCATAAACAAATAACATTTAAAAAAAATCCAATCAAACGCTTCCATAGTGTGAATAGTACCCGTAGATACACTGAATTAGAGTTAGGTAAGTAGATGAAGTCGTATAAACCTGTTAGTATGAATCAGAAATAAAGCAATAAAGAAATATTTGATCTAATTTCTTATCCCAATATATTTCTCTCTAATTTAAATATACACTCCATCCTAACCTCTCGATTTATCCTGTCGTGGATCCAACTCGTGACAACGCCACGCACGGGTGCGAGCTGCATAGCCTACAAATGTTCCAAAACCTGATCTACGGAGTCTTTCAGCGTTTCAGAACTAAAACATATATGTACGCATGCAGAGGATATAATGCGTTACTTCAGCAAAGCAGATGAGAGCGCTGCCTGAAATTACTAGATCAACAAGCTATCTGTTTGCATTGTGCAGCCATATCGATTACTTTCTAACAAGAGGTTATTGATTATATAATCAGTAGAATATGTACGTGAAAACCAAATCTATATAATCATGGTTAGCAACCTGGTTCAGGCAATGAACGATGAATCCACTATGCCCCCCGCCTCAGGTTAATATCATCATATAATGAATATTTTTAATAAATTTTACTTTATAAATCTCATTACGATGCATCAAACTCTCAATATTTGATTTTCTATATTTTAGTCTCTTTTCTTTTTTTCGTATTACCGATGAAATGGATCTTAACTTATCATATTTTTTTTTCTATTTTTCTTTTCTATCTCTCGTATCGGTTGAGACAGACGAGAAATGTGGGTCGTTCATTATAAGCACGGAGAATAGAGAAGAGTTTTAATACCTCTATAAATTAGGAAACAAAACATAATGTAAATAGACAGTAATGTCATTGCTAAGTTGTTTTAGTTCTTTAATAAACACAATTAGCATAATGTACTTTTATAGTTTTATTTTATATGTGACCGAGGGAGGTTGCAGACATCTCAAACAAAGAAATATGGGACCTACCACAGCCACTGACAGTGATATTTTTTAAATTACAGAAAATTGTAATGATATTTTTACAAAATTCCAAAAAAGAAAGCGGGTTGATTTGTTCCTGGCACAATCTTATTCCCAACAGGAACAGCGACAAGTCCAAAGATAGATTATAACATCACAAGAAAAACGGCGAAGAAGGTTCAACATCGAGACAAACTAGAAATTAAACCAGTTTCATTGAATTGAGTACAATTTCACAAGCATGGCTTTGAGAGATTGACACGAAAGGAAACCTATGCATGTTGTGATAACTGCGATATGAAGAGGCAACACAACGTCATTCACCGCTCACATCGAAAACTTGGATAAAAGCTTCTTCTTTGGCCTCAGCTGAAAAAAATAAAAACCATCAGGTCATCTTGGGAAAAAGAAAAGAAAAGAAATACTGTGGTGCCGAGTTGATTTGTTCCGGTACAATCTTATTACCAACAAGAAATTAAACCAGTTTCATTGAATTGAGTACAATTTCACAAGCATGTCTTTGAGAGATTGACACGAAAGGAAACCTATGCATGTTGTGATAACTGCGATATGAAGAGGCAACACAACGTCATTCACCGCTCACATCGAAAACTTGGATAAAAGCTTCTTCTTTGGCCTCAGCTGAAAAAAAACAAAACAAACATCAGAGCATCGAAGATATGTTTTAAATTTTATTCACTAAAATTTGATAAAGTGATCATCCTATTCGTATTAATTCCTAAAAATTAATTTGATTTTCAACAGTTTCCTATCTCTATTTTTAAATAAGAAATGAGAAATTAATCCTCTAAATTTAGGATGAAGATTTGTTTAGGGGTTTTGTTGGAGTCTAATTTTTTATCAAAATTTTAAATTTTAAATTTAGGAACCTATATAAGGGTTTTTTTTGGAGATGCTCTTGGGTCATAAAAACTATTTTTATGTAAACTGTATATATAGGCATGTAGCAAAACAGATAACAATGCAAATCTCAAAGAGGGTAGTAATCTAAAAACTTTTGACGGAAAAAAAAGGAGAGAAATGAATAAAACATTTGGATGCTCGATCGATCACCTCGTTGCTGTGGCCGCATTTCTTCTTGCGGCAGTTGGTCGACCTAGGGGGAAGGCGAGCATAGCACCTGCAGGACCAAATTTGAAACAAGTTAGTCCATGTGGAATGCAGCGAGCTCTATAGCAAGATCGTAAATGTGCAGTGAAGCAGTGCTAGCTAAGCAACAGCATAGAGAATGAAATCTGTTTCAATTTAGAGCAGTGTCCGTGCGTGCGCGCATACTTGCGGCAGATCATCTTCTTCTCGTTGTACTTGAGTGCAAGGGCCACGAGGCTGGGCTCGATTCCAACGGGGTAGCCGCCTCTGCCGCCGCCGCGGAGGCGGAGCACCAGGTGTAGCGTGGATTCCTTCTGAATGTTGTCGTCGGCCAAAGTGCGACTGCGGCCGTCCTCCAGCGGTTTCCCCGCGAAGATGAGCCGCTGCTGGTCGGGCGGAATTCCTGCGACGATCGAGGGACAAGACAGTGAGGTCGACGACCAAGTGAACGAAAATCAGAAGGCGGCCGGTCTGATCAAACAGAAACATGCAACAAGCCTGATGACTAGATACAGCTACAATGTTATAATAGTACGTATTCGATCACTGCACCTTCCTTCTCCTCGATCTTGGCCATGACACCGTCAATGGTGTCGCTGCTCTCGACCTCGAGCGTGGTCGTCTTCCCCGTCAGCGTCTTCACGAAGATCTGCATCTCGCCTCGCTCTCGATCACTTGATCACTACAGTACCGGCTTCTGGAAAATGAATGTGGCTCGTCTTTATATAGGCAGGAGGCGACGCAGCCGCTACGAAACCCCAAAACCTCGAAAGGAGAACACGACAACACGACCGGACCTACGTGACCCTACGAACTGAGATGAGTCCAATGGGCCATCGACGAACAGGATATTGGGCCTGTAAGAGCCCACAGGCCCGGTAGCTGAAATTTCTAGTCCCACGCACGCACGTGCCGAGGGATTCCGATTCCCAGACGTGCCGCCCCGAGATGGGTGTAACGATAAATAATAGCAACAGAAATATGAATAATTAGATATTAAAAATACAAGTTTACCCCTAAGATTATAATTGTATCATAATTTCATAGTAGTGTTATAAAAAACGACAAATCCAAAGCATAATAATAGTAAAATAATAATAAACATTTTAAATTAATCTTATTTAAGATTTGTAAAAGTATAAAACAAACTACCATGCATGTGCATCTGGTGGTCTGCAATGCCTGAAACACGTACGGTTGTGGCTTGTGATCTGCAGCTGAAATCACTGCACCAGTCCTCGTTCCATTCCAAACATGCAGCAATCAATAATCAAATCGTCACATATTTATTCTCCTCTATCCAACTCATCCCTTGCACATGGTGTTTCTAAAAATAATTTATTTCTAGCTCGCCAATTTTATCTAAAAATGACTTAGTTTCTATTCCTTATTAATTACACTTGGTTCACAAATAAAACGTTTTTATTTATATAAAAGCTTTTCCATACATCACTTCACAATATTATTTTCTTACTAATAAGTAACAAATTGGTCTTTACTTTTAGAACAAATTTATTAAATTTCTCTCAAAAGTAAATTATGTTTATAAGGAAGAGAGTTTAATCGGACGGATTTAACGCAAAAAAGTTGATAAATGGATTAAAAATATTCTCCGTATTTTTCATTTATTTTTTCAAGAAATTACCAATTAAAAATACGCCACACGCGATAATCCTCGCATATTATCGTCCAAAACAGAACGGACGGAGTGAATTATCCAAACGAGGAAGGCAGTAATTAATCTAAAGGCTCAATTATATACGAAAAGTTATAAGTTATCACTACCACAAAATCATTTTTTAGTGACGAATAATTAATACGTCACTAATACAATTTAATGATGGACCAGTTTGCATGCGTATGTGATGATGTCATATTAGTGACAGGTGAAAGTGATACCCATCACTAAAGAAGGGTACTCCTATTAGTGACGGGTCCACTCCATCTCGATCGGCCGTTCTGTTGCGTGTGGCTTCCATTACACGGTCTGTTCCATTGCGCATGACCGACTCAACTCACCGCCACCTCGATTGCATATACTCTTCATCCTCCTAAGGTCCTCCTCATTCTCCTCTGAATACGTGGATATATATTTTGTGGAAATATTTGCTCGATAGAGATGATGCTATTTGTTAAATATGAGGACGTGGGTGACAATTTAAGATCATTTTGTGCTAATACGAGGATGTGTGTAATAATATTATTGTTCATACATTTTATTCACACAATATTATTTCATTATGTGTCTTTCATAATTTTATTACATGCTTACTATTATTAATGCATAGGACCATTGCTTAATGAATTAGTTGTCACACACTTATGAATTAAATTATAACCCAGTGAGGAGGATGTCATTAAGTTGGTAGCCTAATATTTTAGAGTGATAATATTCAATATACATTAGGTTATATTCATATGATTTGATCCACTTTTTACATTGTTTCAAATATAGGATATGCCAAGTATGCGGAACCATATGATATCAACTTATGCTCCTGACAGTTGTCTCATAAAGATCAATCATCTAGTTAATGGGGACGTCACCAGGTTTAGATTTTCCATTGTACATTGTAAATATTGTTTGTGTGGTACTAAATCTAACAAGCTAATACAATATTATCTTATTATTTTAGTATTTATCAAGAAGGTTTAGCGATATTAATAAGATTCGTGCCGGTGACACTCTTAAGATTTTGACAAGGAACGGGGAATTAGTAAGGTTGAGGTTGTGAGCTGTGGAGACAGAATATACCTTCACAAAAGGTGAACCAAATTTAGTCAAAGAGCAGCAAGGGGACTATATGGTTATAACAATGGGATATGCCCCATTGACAGTTATGACTAAAATTTACACTAACTTGGTGACAAGAAGACCCAATAAAAATAAAAGTGGAGGACAATGATAATGGTATATACATAGAACTGATATTGCTTCTTAGATATGAATGTTTTATTTATGTGCCTAATATGATTACATTATAATGTCAGTGAAGAGTCCTAGAAATGTTATGGACAGGAAGAGGAAGCCGATAGACAGAGAGATCGTCACTGATCAAATGGAGCAACCAAAGCACATCTGTTATTTTGGCAATCCAACAGATGTAACTTTTCAGTAATAAGGAAGGCTCTCCTTCAAGGCATCTCGACAAGTTTATCCTCTGAGATTTTGTTATATATATGCACAATAAATAAGGCGATCATCTATAAAAAGTCGATGGTAAATTATTTTCACATGTCGGTGTTTATCTATATCATATATGCACATCGTCTTGTGTAACTAGCTTTTGTTTAAAATTATTGTTATAGTACCTTTTAAGGCAATAGTGTGAGATGTACATTATTATACCACTAGACCACCGAGATTTAAGTGGCAGCAATAAGGTTTGAGATAGTCCCGATGGTGGTGCATAAAGCCACGGATGGATGATGCTATCTAACTACTGATTTTAGCTAATTTTTTTGAGATAACTTATTAGAAGTTGACACAGTATGTGCCTTCCATTTCGACATCAATAATGGTGCAATTAAGCCTGTCATGTATGTGGTGTAAACTCGGAGTATGATATTTTCCTAGACATCTTCCTTTTTACACATATAACCATTGTGGATATTATACTGACTCAATTTTGTTCAGGAAGGAGTATAAGGTGATAATAAAAGATGCTGCAAAACTAGACACGTATAGCCTTAAGCAATTCATGGCGGGCAAACAGAAAGAATCTCCACATGACACTATTCTAGCTAAGGAGTACAAGGTGAGAGTAAAAGAGGCTGCAAAATTAGATATGAAATTTAGAAGTTGGCAACAAGTTAGCTAGAAGTTAGCTAAAAGTTACAAGTTAGGGAATTAGACTTTTATGGAATTTTATTTTTGCCATGTAGTTTCTTCGAGATAATCAATTAGAAGTTAATATGCCATATTAATTTGGTTAATAATCTTTTGTGTTCATTTTGTGATGAATTATTTGTGATATGCTTTGGATGTTGGATATGTTGGCTGCAAAATCCTAGTTTTGATTCACGATACAACCTAAAAACTATTATTTTTTAAAAAAATGACCATAATATTAGTGATAAGTGACAATAATCAACCATCACTAAAATTCTCTTTAGTGATGGGTGACATTGTGACCTATCGCTAAAAAGAACTAGCAGTTGAGCCGATAAGCAACTTTTAGTGACCGGTGAATACTATCATCCATCAATAAAGGTGTTACATCACTGACGTGATAAGAGTGATGAGGAAGATATCTGTTACTAATGTACGTTATTACCTGTTATTAAATTGATTTATTTTCTATAGAAGTGGATTAGCCTTGGCAATAACATAAAACAATTTGACTATTGCATTGCTTGAACGGCAAAAACAGGAATTCTTTCAGGCAAAAAAAGGAGTGAAGTGGGAGTGGAGTGAAGTAGGAGTAGACTGTAGACTCCAATCGAGTTGGACCTTGGAATCATGTATGAATTCAACTCGCGTGAATACCTGATTCATATTAGGTGTAAATTCTGGCCAACACTTTCCATGCAGGCATCTAGCAGTAGAATGTGAGTATATTTATTTCGGTTTCTAGTTGTTAGATTCTCAGTAGCTAATTTGTCAGATTAATTAGCGTAAATTATGGCCAACACTTGCCATCTATGTAGCCCTGAGATGTGGATACGTGTAACACCCCAGAAATTAAAAGGAATAAAATAAAAAGAAAAATATTATTTAAATCATTTCTGGATTTAATATTAAAGGAAAATCACAAAAGAACCCAAATAAAGCCAAACAGGGAGAAATACTCAAAATCTGGACTTGAAAATTTTATGAGATGAATTAGAGGCCAAGATATAATTTTAGGAATTTTTACAAATTTTTATCAACAGTGATTCAACCCTTAATCAAATATTTGAATTACTGGAATTATTTTAAATCAGAAATGAATTTTTAATCCTATTGGGCCTCAACCCCGAAACCCCCTCCTAAAGCCTTTTAGGCCCAGCCCACCACTGCTCTCTCTCTGGCAAGCGGGCCCCGCCTGTCGGCGCTTTTCCCCCTCTCTCCTCCCGCTCGCACCCCGCCTCGGCCCCACCAGTCAGCCTCCGTGCGCCCGCGTTCGCCGCTGACTGCCGTGGCCCGCCTGTCGGCCCTTTCCTTTCCCGTTCGCCACTGACAGGTGGAGCCCACCTGTCAGGTGCTTCGTCTCCGATGGAAGGGGATCGCCCCCTTCCTTCTTCCCGGCGATCCCTTTCTGTTTCCCTCGCCGCCGGCCGCCAGATCCCATCCGATCGCCCCGGATCACTTTCCCCGATCGCCACCGCCTCCATTCCATCCTTAGCCCACACGGAATTCGTGAAGATGGCAGTAGATCCGAAGGTTTAGAAACCTCACCGGAGATGGAAAGGATCCCTCTCGGTTTCCTCCGATAACCCTACCATATCCACCGTCGGCGACCCCTATAAAAGCCCCTCTGGTCGCCGCCCTCACCCCACAACGCCGTAGCCCGAGCCCTAGCCCTCCAGAGCGCCGCCACCCCGTTTTCGATTTTCTCCTCTGTTTAGACTCCGGCGAGCCCTCGCCGTCGTCTCGGACCTCCTCCGTCCACGTCGTCGCCACCGTCATGACCACCTGAGCTCACCCGTCCTCGGCCACCCCTCGGTTGGCCGTGAAGACCACCGGATCGTCGACGCCGACGAGCACCCGAAGCCTCCCCGCCGTCTACGCTCGCCGCCGGTCACCTCCAGGCCCCCTTCGTCGCCACCCGAGGTACCGTCGTGATCGCCATCCTCCCCGCGTTCCATTTTTAGCCCTAGCTAAGCCCCTAGGCCCTCGCCGTCGCCGCCATGGCCGCACCCGAGCCCACCGTCGCCGGAGACGAAGGGGGTACGCGCCCCCTTACGTCGTGCCGTGCCGGACGCGATCGAGGCCATCCGATCACGATCGGAGGGCCACGATTAAATCCCTTCGGGATTTAATCCGGGCCCTCGGATCTGATCGAAGGGGTATCGTGCGATCGCGGCCGTTAATCGCAACTTAAACCCCCGGATCCATCCGGTGCGTCCACGTGTACCCATCTGTCACGTTTTAATCACAGCCGTCCAATTTCATTTAAACCTCCCGCCTCGCGCCTGGCCGCTAGATCAAGATCCAACGGATCTGGTTGATCCAGTGCACGCCACAGTGGCGCGGTCCACCGTGGGCCTGGCTCACCGTGGACCAGAGCCCATTTTCTGTTTAAATAAAATTCCAGAAATTGATTTAAACTTTGAAAATTCATATCTTGCTCAAATTAACTCCAAATTTCACCATTCAAATTTTGTTAGAACCAGAATACTATTTTCTACACATTAATACAATAAAAACAGTATGTTTCTGTTACTTAAAATATTATTACTAAATAAATGAATAAAAATCCCTTAGGGTTAAAATTTATAATACAGAAAATAAATTGGGAAAAATCCTAAAATATTAGACTTCACTGTTTATATAAAACTCAGAATATTAAATACTACTTCACATAAAAACCCACAAATGATGTATGTTCCTTTATTTGGTGAATTTATCTGTTTATTGAATGTATTGTTTATTTTCCGTATCGAGAAGACTACGAGTTCGTCGAGGAGCAGGAGTTCTACCCCGAGGTTCCTCCTTCACCCTTTGCTGATCAAGGCAAGTCATCGACCACCTTTGTGGACACAGTTGATCATTATTGAGCCCATGATTTAATAAATTATCGCTATAACTCATAGGTTAATATTGCATTAGTCAAAGATCAAGCCCTACACTTATATTTATTAGATCCCCGTCCTTGTGTGCAAACCCAAGCCATGCTTATTGAGCCTCAACTCCTTGTCACTCTACAAATATTATATTAGCTAGTGCCCAATGTACCGGCACAACTGCTATAGGATATAAAGAATGAGTCATAGAACAGATGAATTCTGGTATATGAAATACCCCGTTATTCTTGTCTCTGGACTCTGTTGGAGTTAGGTATGTTATAAGTATGGTGGGTTCCGGGTGCAAGCTCGGGTTTTGGTATGTCGCACCCGGGGCACTATAAGGACCGGTCTGCGGGATCTGTTGCAAAGCACTTCCGTACCAACCACAAGTCTAATGGGTAAGTCCTAACTGGAAGTGTGGAACCCTCCGTCTCACGGCACCATAGTGGAGGGGGCAAGGGGCTAGCCCTCAGGGCGCCTTGTACCGACGATGGCTCAAGAGGGGGTATTGTGGAAACTCGACATGGCGAGACACGGTACGAAACCTATAAGAGGGTGCTGTTGAGTCGGGGAAGACCATATGGAAGGTTTTGGCACGAGTTCCCGTGTGATGGGTCATCTCGTTACACTTCGGTGTAGGTGATGAGTGCGTGCCTTGTGGGTACAGTGGTACATCTCTGATCAGAGTAATTCAATCTTTTCGAAAAGCCGAGCCCACGGTCAAGGGCGGGTTGTGTGACTACTCGCAGTTAGTTTACAAATTGTTTGAATGGATGAGTTATTTCATGGCATGTAAGGACTGTTGTGCGAGGAGGTAAAACGTACTCCTCGAGTTAGAAAATGATGATGCATTCACATGTTTACTTTTCCGTACTAATAAATTGCTCACATTAAATGCTTTACAAATATGCTGCTTCCGCTAAACTAGCCACTATCTCCCTTGTTATTATCTTGCATTATATTTGCATTCGGTGGCTTGCTGAGTACATCCGTACTCACCCGTTGACTTACACCATCAGAGCCCATCTACTACGAGGAGGATGAAGGTCTGGAGTAGCGACCCAGTCAAGGCGAGACTGGAAGGAGGCGTTCATCTAGGACCCTTGATTTTATTAGTTTCTCTTCACTTTCATTCAGTTTTGTATTAATGCGGTCTACGAACCGTGAATGATTGCCCGTATTGTACGTGGTCGCTTTATGAACGTCTTGGTTTATTGATTTTCTTTGGAATTTCAATAAAGGTCCTGATTTATTAAATCGGGGCGCGACAAGATGGTATCAGAGCCGACTTGACTGTAGGAAGCCAAACAGACCTGACCTTAGGAATTATATATATATTCACTATATTTTACAAAAGATCACTTATTCTCTCACCTTCCGAGGTTTTCACAAATTTTCTCTCTTTTGTAGATGCCGGTTCATACCATGAGCGGGACTCTTCGTGACGAGGCAGGATTCATCCGCGAGCTTCGCGTGCTCGTCGACTTTTTGGGTTTTCCCCAAGAGCCTGCGTTCCACGGGATCTTTCCCGATGCGAACGAGAGCTACTGCGAGGTCATGGTTGTGATCCGCCCCTCCACCACGCAGCCACCCTTCTACACTCATGGAGTTGGAGGACCTTCATTCGTGGTGGCCAGCCAGCGAGCCGCTCTCCAGTCCCTCGCCGAGCTTCGATTGGTCTACGACTGCCACCTCCGCGACACCGTCTACCGCTTCATGCCCATGCGCACACCGGGAGTCACCGCAGCATCTACATCAGTCCCCTCACCCAGAGCAGCTCCGCCATCACTCGCACGATGAGACTCTTGGAGGCCATGGACAACCTCCACACAGAGGCCGTCCTCGACGCAGACAGCCAGCACGACACCATCGACTTCTACCGCCACACTTCAGAGAACCTGACCAGGGAGAACGCCGAGCTCCGTCGACAGCTAGAGCAGAACCCTCTGTTGACCCTTGAGGTGGAGGAGTTGAGACGCCAGAACGAGCTTCTACGCCAGGGCGCCATGGTCCACGCCCAGCTCCGTCAGCAGCTCAGAGAGTTGAAGAAGGACATAGAGGAGATCGCGCCTCTTCCGCCTCGCCGGAAGAAACCCCTTCAGACTCCCACAGTGAGGCCCAAGAGGATCTCCCGCAGCGCACCACCCGCCGGACCATCCAGTTCCTCGACCCCGACCGTCTCCCACGAGCCCGAGATCGAGTCGTCCCCTGAGCTGCCTTAGACGTAGTATTACGATTGATTGTTATTTTTTTTATTGCTTGATTGTATTAGCATTCATGTCAAAATATAAGGCATGAATGAGAGAATAAATAATGTAACCGCAAGAACGATACCCTTTTGAAATAAATATAAAGAAATTCACTAAAATAAATGTGTACACTTTGAAAACTCCAGGATGACTAACACTCAAGGATCAGACGCTCCTCAGAACGGAGGGGATAGTGGCAACCTGCCACAATGGGGAGCCACCGGGCAGAGGCAAGCCCCGGTCGCCAACCACCCCACCTTGGCTGAAATGATGGCCACTCAAAATCAGTTGGTCTCGCCCTCCTGCACCAGATGCAGCAGCAGCAGCAGCAGATGCAAGAGTAGCAGGCTCACTTCTTTCGCCTCCACCAACAGCCCGAGCTGCCCCGACCCGCCACACCAGCTCCCGCTCCCGCGACACAGCTCTCGGAGTTCCTCCGAGTCCACCCACCGACCTTCTCGAGCACCACCAACCCCATGGAGGCTGGGGATTGGTTGCGGGCGATCGAGAAGAAGCTCGACTCCTGACCTGCACTGAGCAGGAGAGGGTGGCCTTCGCCACCCACCAGCTTCATGGTCCCGCCGCAGAGTGGTGGGACAACCACCGCGAGACTCTGCCCGAGGGCCACGCCCCCACTTGGGCGGAGTTCTCGGCCGCCTTTCGTGCCGCCCACATCCCCGACGGCATCATTGCTCAGAAGCAACAAGAGTTCCGAGATCTGCAGCAGGGGAGCAGATCTGTCACTGAGTATCTACATGAGTTTAACCGTCTGGCCCGGTACGCACCAGAGGAGGTCCGTACGGATGCGGCCAGACAAGCTAAGTTCCTTCAGGGACTGAAGGACGAGTTGTCCCTACAACTCATCTCAGGAGACTTCGCCAACTTTCAAAAGTTGGTGAACAAAGCTATTATGCAGGAAACCTAACAGAATAAAGTTGACCTGAAGAAGAAAAGGATGATAGCCTTCAGGCAGAACTAGGGTATGGCCTAGAGACCCCGTTTTGCTCCACCCCCACCAGCGCCACAGTACCACCCCCGGCCAGTATATCGCCCGGCACCACCAGCTGCCAATGCCGGAGCCAGCCAACCTCGTGCCGCTCCAACCGCACCAACTGCCCCAGCTGCCCCGGCCAAGAAGGCAGAGATCCTGCGCGACAAGCACGGCAAGCCCGTGGTATGCTTCAACTGCCGTCAGGAGGGGCATTACTCCAATGCTTGCCCCCATCCTAAGCGCGTCCAAGGAGTTGCCGCGAACCCCGCCATCCGCGCCCGAGTCAATCACGTCACCACGGAAGAAGCTCAGGCCGCACCAGAGATAGTGATGGGTAAGTTCTTGGTACATTCAGCACTTGCAGTGGTTTTATTTGACACTGGAGCTACGCACTCCTTCATATCAACTGATTTTGTGGAAAAGAACAATCTAAACACCGAAGATCTACCCAGAGCCGTACAAATAGTCACCCCAGGAAAACAAACCCTAGCCCTAACATATAGCCCAAAGGTATGGATAGATATCCACGCACCATATTCTGGGCCGACCCCATCCTAATAGAATGCCAAGGCCTAGATCTCATTCTAGGAATGGATTGGTTAAATAAATACAAGGGGTGATAGAATGTGCCCAGAGAAAAGTAACTGTGACCAGCGAAGAAGGGACTGCCGTCACATTTCAGATGCCAAGACTAAAGATCAGGAGACCAAGACTGCACTAGATTACCTTGGAAGAAATACCGATAGTCTGTGAGTACCCGGACGTGTTTCTAGAGGATTTACCGGGAATGCCACCCAAGAGGGACATCGAGTTCAGGATTGACTTGGTGCCTGGAACCACCCCTAGTTACAAGCGACCATACCGGATGGCCGCTAATGAATTAGCTGAGATGAAGCAACAGTTGGAGGATCTTGAGAAGAAAGGCTATATCAGACCAAGCACATCACCGTGGGGTGCCCCCGTCATCTTCGTCGAGAAGAAAGAAGACAAGGCAAAGCGTATGTGTGTGGATTATCGCGCTTTGAATGAGGTAACCATCAAGAATAAGTACCCGTTGCCTCGGATCGATGATCTCTTCGACCAGCTAAAAGGAGCTACAGTATTCTCGAAGATCGACTTGCGTTCTGGTTATCATCAGTTAAGGATCCGAGAAGAGGATATACCCAAGACTGCTTTCACCACCCGTTATGGATTATATGAGTGCACGGTTATGTCCTTTGGATTGACCAACGCCCCTGCATTCTTCATGAATATGATGAATAAAGTGTTCATGGAATATTTGGACAAGTTCATCGTGGTCTTCATAGACGACATCCTCATTTATTCCAAGGACCAGAAGGAGCACGAGACTCACCTCCGGTTAACCTTAGGAAAGCTAAGGGAACACCAAGTATATGCCAAATACAGCAAATGCAAGTTTGGACGGCAGAAGTAAAGTTCTTGACACATCATCTCTGCGCAAGGAATCGCAGTAGACCCTGCCACCGTAGAAGCAGTTACGGATTGGTTGCCACCCACGAACGTATCTGAGATCCGAAGTTTTCTGGGTTTGGCCGGATATTATCGGAGGTTTATCGAGAATTTTTCTAAGATAGCCAAGCCAATGACCAAGTTGTTGCAGAAAGGAGAGAAGTTTGAATGGACTCCTGAATGCGAGGAAAGTTCCGCACCCTCAAGACCCGTTTGGTGTCTGCACCTATACTGACCCTACCGGATATCCGCAAAGACTTCCATGTTTATTGCGACGCATCTCGCCAAGGATTGGGATGTGTTCTTATGCAAGATGGGAAGGTTATCTCCTATGCCTCCGTCAGTTGAGACCTCATGAGTTGAATTATCCGACCCATGATTTGGAATTAGCCGCCGTAGTGCATGCCCTCAAGATTGGAGGCACTATTTGGTTGGGAATCGTTGTGAGATCTTTACGGATCACAAGAGTTTGAAGTATATCTTCACACAGCCTGACCTTAATCTGAGGCAAAGACGATGGTTGGAACTAATCAAGGACTATGACTTAGGTATTCACTACCACCCAGGAAAAGCAAATGTGGTAGCAGATGCGTTAAGTCGCAAGGGATATTGCACAGCCATGATGATTCAAGAACACGCGCCCTCGTTATGTAGGGAGATGGAAAAATTAAAACTTGGATTGACCCCAAAGCATATCTAGCCACCTTGGAGACCCCAACCTGTCTTGTTTGAGCAGATCCGTGAAGCTCAGTCAGAGGACCCGGATATAGCTGCCATTAAGAAGAACATGAGACAAGGAAAAGCCCCCGGATTTTCAGAAGACGAGAGTGGCACCATATGGTTTGTAACCCGGATATGTGTGCCGGATAAACCTGAAATAAAGACCCTTATCCTAAGAGAAGCCCATGAGACGTTGTACTCCATTCATCCCGGCAGTACCAAGATGTACCAGGATCTGAAAGAACGTTATTGGTGGGTCAGCATGAAAAGAGAGATTGCACAGTTCGTCGCCGAATGTGACACCTGCAGAAGAGTAAAGCTGAACACCAGAGACCTGCAGGATTGTTACAGCCACTTAAAGTGCCGGAATGGAAGTGGGAAGAAATCGGAATGGATTTCATCACCGGATTACCAAAGACCCAACTTGGGTATGATTCTATATGGTGATCATCGATCGGCTTACGAAAGTAGCTCATTCATAGCCGTCAAGACGACCTTTAGTGGCCATAAGCTTGCAGAGCTATATATGGCCCGGATCGTATGTCTTCATGGAGTGCCCAAGAAGATAGTATCTGACCGAGGAAGTCAGTTTACCTCTCGTTTTGGAAGAACCTCCAAGAGGAGATGGG